>JANJXV010001482.1:0-2500 GCA_024803745.1 Megascapheus bottae
GGGTTAGGGTTAGTGATAGGTTTAGGGTTAGGTTTAGGGTAAGGTCAAGTGTTAGGTTAGGATTAGGGTTAAAGTTATGGTTAGGGTTAGGGTTAGTTTTAGGTTTAGGGTTAGGGTAAGGGTAAGGGTTAGCGTTAGGGTTTGGGTTAGGGTTAAGGTTAGGGTTTGGATTAGGGTTAGGGTTAGGGTAAGGGTTAGGGTTAGGGTTAGGGATAGGTTTGGGTTTAGGGTTACGGTTAGGCTTAGGGTTAGGGTAAGGGTTAGGGTTAGGGTTAGGTTTAGGGTAGGGGTTAGGGTAAGGGTAAGTGTTAGGGTTAGGGTTAGGGTTCGGGTAAGGGTAAGGGTTAGGGTTAGGTTTAGTTTTAGGGTTAGGATTAGGGTTGAGGTTAGGGTAAGGGTTCGTGTTTAGGGTTAGGGTTAGGGTGAGGGTGAGGTTAGGTTTAGGGTTAGGGTTAGGGTAAGGGTAAGAGTTGGGGTTAGGGTTAGGTTTAGGGTAAGGGTATGTGTTAGGGTTAGGTTTAGGGATAGGGTTAGGGTTAGCGTTAGGGAAGGGTATGGGTTAGGGTTAGAGTTAGGGTTAAGGTTAGGTTTAGGGTTATGGTTAGGGTAAGGTTTAGGATAAGAGTTAGGGTTAAGTTAAGGGTAAGGGGAAGGTTTAGGGTTAGCGTTAGGGTTAGGGTAAGGGTAAAGTTTAGGGTTAGGGTTAGGGTTAGATTTAGCGTTAGGGTTAGGTTTAGGGTTAGGGTTAGGGTAAGGTTAAGGGTTATTGTTAGTGTTAGGGTTAGGGTTAAGGTAAGGGTAAAGGTTAGGGTTAGGGGTAGGGTTAGTGTAAGGGTTAGGGTTAGGTTTAGGTTAAGGGTCAGGTTTAGGGTTAGGGTTTGGGTAAGGGTAAGCTTAGGATTAGGGTTACGGTTAGGGTTAAATTTAGGGTTATGTTTAGGGTTAGGGCTGGTTTAGTGTTAGGGTTAGGTTAAGGGTAAGGGTTAGGATTAGGGTTAGGGTTAGGGTTAGGGAAAGGGTAAGGATTAGGGTTAGAATTAGGGTAAGGATTAGGGTTAGGGTAATGGTAAGGGTTAGGGTTAGGGTTAGGGTTAGCATTAAGGTTAGGGTTAGGGTAAGGGTAAGTTTTAGGGTTAGGGTTAGGATAACGGTTAGATTTAGGGGTTAAGTTTAAGGTTAGGTTTAGGGTTAGGGTTAGGGTAAGGATAAGAGTTAGGGTGAGCATTAGGTTTATGGTTAGGGTTAGGCTAAGGGTAAGGGTTAGTGTTAGGGTTAGTGTTAGTGTTAGTGATAGTTTTAGGGTTAGGGTTAGGGTAAGGGTAAGTGTTATGGTTAGGGTTAGGGTTAGGGTTCGGTTTATGGTTAGGATTAGGGTAAGGGTAATGGTTAGGGTTAGGGTTAGGGTTAGTGATAGGTTTAGGGTTAGGTTTAGGGTAAGGTCAAGTGTTAGGTTAGGATTAGGGTTAAAGTTAGGGTTAGGGTTAGGGTTAGGGCTAGTTTTAGGTTTAGGGTTAGGGTAAGGTTAAGTGTTAGGGTTAGGGTTAGGGATAGGTTTGGGTTTAGGGTTACGGTTAGGGTTAGGGTTAGGGTTAGGGTAAGGGTAAGGGTTAGGGTTAGGTTTAGGGTAGGGGTTAGGGTAAGGGTAAGTGTTAGGGTTAGTGTTAGGGTTAGGGTAAGGGTAAGGGTTAGGGTTAGGTTTAGTTTTAGGGTTAGGATTAGGGTTGAGGTTAGGGTAAGGGTTAGTGGTTAGGGTTAGGGTTAGGGTAGGGGTTAGGGTAAGGGTAAGTGTTAAGTTTAGGGTTAGGGTAAGGGTAAGGGTTAGGGTTAGTGTGAGGGTTAGGGTTAGGTTAAGGTTTAGGTTTAGGGGTTAGGGTTGGGGTTAGGGTTAGATTTAGGGTAAGGGTAAGGGTTAGGGTTAGGGTTACGGTTAATGTAAGGGTTAGGGTTAGGGTTAGGGGTAGCGTAAGTGTTAGGGTTAGGGTTAGGCTTAGGTTTAGGGGTAGGGTTAGGGTAAGGGTTAGGGTTAGGTTTAGGGTTACGGTTAGGGTAAGGGTAAGTGTTAGGTTTAGGGTTAGGGTTAGGTTAAGTGTTAGGGTAAGGGTTAGGGTCAGGGTGAGGTTTAGGGTTGGCTTAAGTTTAGGGTTAGGGTTAGGGTAAGGTTAAGGGTTAGGGTTAGGGTTAGGGTAAGCGTTAGGGTTAGGGTCAGTGTTAGTGTTAGGGTTAGGGTTAGGGTAAGGGTAAGGGTTAGGGTTAGGGTTAGGTTAGGGTTAGGTTTACGGTTGAGATTAGGGTTAGAGTTAGAGGAAGGGTTAGGGTTAGGGTCAGGGTAAGGGTTAGGGTTAGGGTTAGGGTTAGAGTTAGGGTAAGGTTTAGAGTAAGGGTAAGGGTTAGGGTTAGGGTAAGGGTAGGGTTAGGGTTAGGGTTAGGTTTAGAGTTGGGGTTAAGGTTAGGGTTAGGGTTAGGGTAAGCGTAAGTGTTAGGGTTAGGGTTAGGGTTAGGG
>JANJXV010001482.1:7500-22500 GCA_024803745.1 Megascapheus bottae
GTTTATGGTTTGGGTTAGGGTAAGGGTAAGGCTTTGGGTTAAGTATAGGGTTAGGGTTAGGTTAGAGTTAGGGTTAGGTTAAGTGTAAGGGTTAGGGTTAGGGTTAAGAGTTAGGGTTAGGTTTAGGGTTAGGGTTAACGTTAGGTTTATGGTTAGGTTTAGGGTAAGGGTAAGGGTTAGTGTTAGGGTTAGGGTTAGTGTTAGTGATAGGTTTAGGGTTAGGGTTAGGGTAAGGTTAAGTGTTAGGTTTAGGGTTAGGTTTAGGGTTAGGGTTAGGTTTAGGGTTAGGGTTAGTGATAGGTTTAGGGTTAGGTTTAGGGTAAGTTCAAGTGTTAGGATAGGGTTAGGGTTATGGTTAGGGTTAGGGTTAGGGTTAGGGTTAGGGTTAGTTTTAGGGTTAGGGTTAGGGTAAGGGTAAGGGTTAGGTTTAGGGTTTGGGTTAGGGTTAAGGTTAGGGTTAGGGTTAGGGTTAGGGTTAGGGTAAGGGTTAGGGATAGGGTTAGGGATAGGTTTGGGTTTAGGGTTACGGTTCGGGTTAGGGTTAGGTTTATGATAAGGGTTAGGGTTAGGGCTAGGGTAGGGGTTAGGGTAAGGGTAAGTGTTAGGTTTAGGGTTAGGGTAAGGCTAAGGGTTAGGGTTAGTGTGAGTGTTAGGGGTAGGTGAAGGTTTAGGGTTAAGGGTTAGGGTTGTTTTTAGGGTTAGAGTTAGGGTAAGGGTTAGCGTTAGGGTTACGGTTAGGGTAAGGGTTAGGGTAAGGTTTAGGGCTAGCGTAAATGTTAGGATTATGGTTAGGGTTAGGTTTAGGGTTAGGGTTAGGGTAAGAGTGTTAGGGTTAGGGTTAGGTTAGGGTTAGGGTAAGTGTTAGGGTAAGGGTTAGGATCAGGGTTAGGTTTAGGGTTAGGGTTAGGGTAAGGTTAAGGGTTAGGGTTAGGGTAAGCTTGAGGGTTAGGGTCAGGGTTAGGTTTAGGGTTAGAGTTAGGGTAATGGTAAGTTTTAGGGTTAGGTTTAGGTTTAGGGTTAGGGTTAGGATTGACGTTAGCGTTAGAGTTAGAGGAAGGGTTAGGGTTAGGGTTAGAGTAAGGGTTAGGGTTAGGGTTACGGTTAGAGTTAGGTTTAGGGTTAGAGTAAGGGTAAGGGTTAGGGTTAGGTTTAGGCTTAGGGTTAGGGTTAGGGTTAAAGTTTAGGGTTAATGTTAGGGTTAGGTTAATGGTTAGGGTTAGGGTTAGGGTTAGGGTTAGGGTAAGGCTTAGGGTTAGGGTAAGGGTTAGTGTTAGGGTTAGATTTAGGGTTAGGGTTAGGGTAAGGGTTAGGGTTAGGGTTACGGTAAGTGTTAGGGTTAGGATTAGGGTTAGGGTTATGGTATGGGTTAGAGTAAGGGTAAAGTTTAGGGTTAGGGTTAGGGTTAGGGTTAGTGATAGGTTTAGGGTTACGGTTAGGGTAAGGTCAAGTGTTAGGTTAGGGTTAGGGTTAAGTTTAGGGTTAGGGTTATGGTTAGGGTTAGGTTTAGGGTTAGGGTTAGGGTCAGGTAAGAGTTAGGGTTAAGGTTAGGGTTAAGGTTAGGGTTAGGGTTAAGATTAGGGTTAGGGTAAGGGTTAGGGTTAGGGTTAGGAATAGGTTTAGGTTTAGTGTTACGGTTAGGGTTAGGGTTAGATTTAGGGTAAGGGTTAGGGTTAGGGTTAGAGTTAGGGTAGGGGTTAGGGTAAGGGTATGTGTTAGGTTTGGGTTAGGATAAGGGTAAGGTTCAGGGTTAATGTGAGGCTTAGGGTTAGGTTAAGGTTTAGGGTTAAGGGTTAGGGTTAGGGTTAGAGTTAGGGTAAGGGTTAGGGTTAGGGTTAGGCTTAGGGTAAGGGTTAGGATTAGGGTTAGGGCTAGGGTAAGTGTTAGGGTTAAGGTTAGTGTTGGGTTTAGGGTTAGGGTAAGGTTAAGGGTTAGGGTTAGGGTTAGGGTAAGGGTAAGTGTTAGGATTAGTGTTAGGGTTAGGTTAGGGTCATTGTTATGGTAACTGTTAGGGTTAGGGTGAGGTTTAGGGTTAGAGTTAGGGTTAGGGATAGAGTAAGGGTAAGGATTACGGTTAGGGTTAGGTTTAGGGTAAGGGTAAGGTTTAGGGTTAGGGTTATGGTTAAATTTAGGGTTTGGGTTAGGATTAGGGTTAGGTTTAGGGTTAGAGTTAGGGTAAGGGTAAGGGTTAGGGTTAGTGAAAGGGTAAGGGTTAGGGTCAGAGTTAGAATTAGGGTAAGGTTTAGGGTTAGGGTAAGGGTTAGGGTTAGGGTTACGGTTAGCATTAAGGTTAGGGTTAGGTTTAGGGTTAGGATTAGGGTTAGCATTAAGGTTAGGGTTAGGGTTAGGGTAAGGGTAAGGTTTAGGGTTAGGGTTAGGGTTAAATTTGGGTTAGGGTTAGGGTTAGGGTTAGGTTTAGGTTTAGGGTTAGGGTAAGGGTAAGGGTTAGGGTTAGAGTTATGGTTAGGGAAAGGGTAAGGGTTAGGGTTAGCGTTAGAGTTAGGGTAAGGTTTAGGGTTAGGGTTAGGGTAAGGGTTAGGGTTAGTGTTAGGGTTAGCATTAAGGTTAGGGTTAGGGTAAGGGTCAGTGTTAGGGTTAGGGTTAGGGTTACGGTTAGATTTAGGGGTTAGGGTTAGGTTTAGGGTTAGTGTTAGGGTAAGTATAAGAGTTAGGGTTAGTGATAGGGTTAGGGTTCAGGTTAGGTTTAGCATCATTGTTAGGGTAAGGGTATGGGTTAGGGTTAAGGTTAGGGTTAGGGTTAAGTTTAGGGTTAGGGTTAGGGTAGGGTAAGGGTTAGGGTTACGGTTAGGGTTTGGGTAAGGTTTAGGGTTAGCGTTGGGGTTAATTTAGGGTTAGGGTTAGGGTAGGGTAAGGGTTAGGGTTAAGGTTAGGGTCAGGGTTAGGGTTAGGGTTAGTGTTCTGTTAAGGGTGAGGGTTAGGTTTAGGGTTAGGGTTAGGGTAAGGGTAAGGGTTAGGTTTAGGTTTAGGGTTAGGTTTAGGTTTAGGGTAAGCATAAGGGTTAGGGGTAAGTTTAGGGTTAGGGTTAGGGTTAGGGTTAAGATTAGGTTTAGGGTGAGGTTAAGGGTGAGGGCTAGGGTTAGGTTTGGGTTAGGGTTAGGGTAAGGGTAAGGGTTAGGTTTAGGGTTAGGGTTAGGGTTAGGGTTAAGAGTTAGGGTTATGGTTAGGGTTAGGGTTAAGTTTAGGGTTAGGGTTAGGGTTAGGGTTAGGGTAAGGGTAAGGGTTAGGGTTATGGTTTGGGTTAGGGTTAAGTTTAGGTTTAGGGTTAGGGTTAGGGTTAGGGTAAGTGTTAGGGTTAGGGTTAGGGATAGGTTTGGGTAGGGTTACGGTTAGGGTTAGGTTTAGAGTAAGGGTTATGTTTAGGGTTAGGGTTAGGGTTAAGGTAGGGGTTAGGGTAAGGGTAAGTGTTAGGTTTAGGGTTAGGGTAAGGGTAAGGTTTAGGGTTAGTGTGAGGGTTAGGGGTATGTTAAGGTTTAGGGTTAGGGGTTAGGGTTGGTGTTAGGGTTAGAGTTAGGTTAAGGGTTATGGTTAGGGTTATGGTTAGGGTAAGGGTTAGGGTTAGGGTTATGGCTACCATTAAGTGTTAGGATTAGGGTTAGCGTTAGGTTTAGGGTTATGGTTAGGGTAAGGGTTAGGGTTAGGTTTAGGGTTAGGGTTAGGGTAAGGGTAAGTGTTAGGGTTAGGGTTAGGTTTAGGGTTAGGGTAAGTGTTAGGGTAAGGGTTAGGGTCAGGGTTAGGTTTAGGGTTAGGGTTAGGGTAAGGTTAAGGGTTAGAGTTAGGGTTAGGGTAAGCGTTAGGGTTAGGGTCAGGGTTAGGGTTAGGGTTAGATTTAAGAGGGTTAGGGTTACGTTTAGGGTTAGGGTTAGGGTTAGGGTTGAGGTTAGTGTTAGAGTTAGTGGAAGGGTTAGGGTTAGGGTTAGGGTAAGGGTTAGTTTTAGGGTTAGGGTTAGAGTTAGGGTTAGGGTTAGGGTTAGGGGTCAGGGTTAGGGTTAGGATAAGGCTTAGGGTTAGGGTAAGAATAAGTATTAGGGTTAGGTTTAGGGTTAGGGTTAGGGTAAGGGTAAGGGTTAGGGTTAGGGTTATGTTTAGGGTTGGGGTTAAGCTTAGGGTTAGGGTTAGTGTTGAGGTTAGTGTTAGAGTTAGAGGAAGGGTTAGGGTTAGGCTTAGGGTAAGGGTTAGGGTTAGGGTTAGGGTTAGAGTTAGGGTTAGGGTTAGAGTAAGGGTAAGGGTTAGGGTTAGGTTTAGGCTTAGGGTTAGGGTTAGGTTTAGGGGTTAGGGTTAATGTTAGGGTTAGGTTAATGGTTAGGGTTAGGGTTAGGGTTAGGGTTAGGTTTAGGGTTAGAGTTAGGGTAATGGTAAGTGTTAGGGTTAGGGTTAGGGTTAGGGTTGAGGTTAGTGTTAGAGTTAGAGGAAGGGTTAGGGTTAGGGTTAGGGTAAGGGTTAGGGTTAGGGTTAGGGTTAGGGTTAGAGTTAGGGTTAGGGTTAGAGTAAGGGTAAGGGTCAGGGTTAGGTTTAGGCTTAGGGTTAGGGTTAGGGTTAGGGGTTAGGGTTAATGTTAGGGTTAGGTTAATGGTTAGGGTTAGGGTTAGGGTTAGGGTTAGGATAAGGCTTAGGGTTAGGGTAAGGGTTAGTTTTAGGGTTAGGGTTAGGGTTAGGGTTAGGGTAAGTGTAAGGTTTAAGGTTAGGTTTAGGATTAGGGTTAGGGTTATGGTATGGGTTAGAGTAAGGGTAAAGTTTAGGGTTAGGGTTAGGGTTAGGGTTAGTGATAGGTTTAGGGTTACGGTTAGGGTAAGGTCAAGTGTTAGGTTAGGGCTAGGGTTAAGTTTAGGGTTAGGGTTATGGTTAGGGTTAGGTTTAGGGTTAGCGTTAAGGTAAGGGAAGGGTTAGGGTTAAGGTTAGTGTAAGGTTAGGGTTAGGGTTAAGATTAGGGTTAGGGTAAGGGTTTTGGTTAGGGTTAGGAATAGGTTTTGGTTTAGGGTTACCGTTAGGGTTCGGGTTAGATTTAGGGTAAGGGTTCGGGTTAGGGTTAGAGTTAGGTTAGGGGTTAGGGTAAGGGTATGTGTTAGGATTGGGTTAGGGTAAGGGTAAGGTTCAGGGTTAATGTGAGGCTTAGGGTTAGGTTAAGGTTTAGGGTTAAGGGTTAGGGTTAGGGTTAGAGTTAGGGTAAGTGTTAGGGTTAGGGTTAGGCTTAGGGCAAGGGTTAGGATTAGGGTTAGGGCTAGGGAAAGTGTTAGGGTTAAGGTTAGGGTTGGGTTTAGAGTTAGGGTAAGGTTAAGGGTTAGGGTTATTGTTAGGGTAAGGGTAAGTCTTAGGATTAGGGTTAGGGTTAGGGTAGGGTAATTGTTAGGGTAAGGGTTAGGGTTAGGCTGAGGTTTAGGTTTAGAGTTAGGGTTAGGGTTAGAGTAAGGGTAAGGAATAGGGTTAGGGTTAGGTTTAGGGTTAGGGTTAGGATTAGGGTTAGGTTTATGGTTAGAGTTAGGGTAAGGGTAAGGGTTAGGGTTAGGTTTAGGGTTAGGGTTAGGGTAAGGGTAAGTGTTAGGTTTAGGGTTAGGTTTAGGGTTAGGGTAAGTGTTAGGGTAAGGGTTAGGGTCAGGGTTAGGTTTAGGGTTAGGGTTAGGGTAAGGTTAAGGGTTAGAGTTAGGGTTAGAGTAAGCGTTAGGGTTAGGGTCAGGGTTAGGGTTAGGGTTAGAGTTAGGGTAATGGTAAGGGTTAGGGTTACGTTTAGGGTTAGGGTTAGGGTTAGGGTTGAGGTTAGTGTTAGAGTTAGTGGAAGGGTTAGGGTTAGGGTTAGGGTAAGGGTTAGTTTTAGGGTTAGGGTTAGAGTTAGGGTTAGGGTTAGGGTTAGGGGTCAGGGTTAGGGTTAGGATAAGGCTTAGGGTTAGGGTAAGAATAAGTATTAGGGTTAGGTTTAGGGTTAGGGTTAGGGTAAGGGTAAGGGTTAGGGTTAGGGTTATGTTTAGGGTTGGGGTTAAGCTTAGGGTTAGGGTTAGTGTTGAGGTTAGTGTTAGAGTTAGAGGAAGGGTTAGGGTTAGGGTTAGGGTAAGGGTTAGGGTTAGGTTTAGGGTTAGGGTTAGGGTTAGAGTTAGGGTTAGGGTTAGAGTAAGGGTAAGGGTTAGGGTTAGGCTTAGGCTTAGGGTTAGGGTTGGGTTTAGGGGTTAGGGTTAATGTTAGGGTTAGGTTAATGGTTAGGGTTAGGGTTAGGGTTAGGGTTAGGTTTAGGGTGAGAGTTAGGGTAATGGTAAGGATTAGGGTTAGGGTTAGGGTTAGGGTTAGGGTTGAGGTTAGTGTTAGAGTTAGAGGAAGGGTTACGGTTAGGGTTAGGGTAAGAGTTAGGTTTAGGGTTAGGGTTAGAGTTAGGGTTAGGGTTAGAGTAAGGGTAAGGGTCAGGGTTAGGTTTAGGCTTAGGGTTAGGGTTAGGGTTAGGGGTTAGGGTTAATGTTAGGGTTAGGTTAATGGTTAGGGTTAGGGTTAGGGTTAGGGTTAGGTTTAGGTTTAGAGTTAGGGTAATGGTAAGGGTTAGGTTTAGGGTTAGGGTTAGGGTTGAGGTTAGTGTTAGAGTTAGAGGAAGGGTTAGGGTTAGGGTTAGGGTAAGGGTTAGGGTTAGGGTTAGGGTTAGGGTTAGAGTTAGGGTTAGGGTTAGAGTAAGGGTAAGGGTCAGGGTTAGGTTTAGGCTTAGGGTTAGGGTTAGGTTTAGGGGTTAGGGTTAATGTTAGGGTTAGGTTAATGGTTAGGGTTAGGGTTAGGGTTAGGGTTAGGTTTAGGGTTAGAGTTAGGGTAATGGTAAGGGTTAGGGTTAGGGTTAGGGTTAGGGTTGAGGTTAGTGTTAGAGTTAGAGGAAGGGTTAGGGTTAGGGTTAGGGTAAGGGTTAGGGTTAGGGTTAGGGTTAGGGTTAGAGTTAGGGTTAGGGTTAGAGTAAGGGTAAGGGTCAGGGTTAGGTTTAGGCTTAGGGTTAGGGTTAGGGTTAGGGGTTAGGGTTAATGTTAGGGTTAGGTTAATAGTTAGGGTTAGGGTTAGGGTTAGGGTTAGGGTGAGGATAAGGTTTAGGGTTAGGGTAAGGGTTAGTTTTAGGGTTAGGGTTAGGGTTAGGGTTAGGGTAAGTGTAAGGGTTAAGGTTAGGTTTAGGTTTAGGGTTAGGGTTATGGTATGGGTTAGAGTAAGGGTAAAGTTTAGGGTTAGGGTTAGGGTTAGGGTTAGTGATAGGTTTAGGGTTACGGTTAGGGTAAGGTCAAGTGTTAGGTTAGGGCTAGGGTTAAGTTTAGGGTTAGGGTTATGGTTAGGGTTAGGTTTAGGGTTAGCGTTAGGGTAAGGGAAGGGTTAGGGTTAAGGTTAGTGTAAGGTTAGAGTTAGGGTTAAGATTAGGGTTAGGGTAAGGGTTTTGGTTAGGGTTAGGAATAGGTTTTGGTTTAGGGTTACCGTTAGGGTTCGGGTTAGATTTAGGGTAAGGGTTCGGGTTAGGGTTAGAGTTAGGTTAGGGGTTAGGGTAAGGGTATGTGTTAGGATTGGGTTAGGGTAAGGGTAAGGTTCAGGGTTAATGTGAGGCTTAGGGTTAGGTTAAGGTTTAGGGTTAAGGGTTAGGGTTAGGGTTAGAGTTAGGGTAAGTTTTAGGGTTAGGGTTAGGCTTAGGGCAAGGGTTAGGATTAGGGTTAGGGCTAGGGAAAGTGTTAGGGTTAAGGTTAGGGTTGGGTTTAGAGTTAGGGTAAGGTTAAGGGTTAGGGTTATTGTTAGGGTAAGGGTAAGTCTTAGGATTAGGGTTAGGGTTAGGGTAGGGTAATTGTTAGGGTAAGGGTTAGGGTTAGGCTGAGGTTTAGGTTTAGAGTTAGGGTTAGGGTTAGAGTAAGGGTAAGGAATAGGGTTAGGGTTAGGTTTAGGGTTAGGGTTAGGATTAGGGTTAGGTTTATGGTTAGAGTTAGGGTAAGGGTAAGGGTTAGGGTTAGGTTTAGGGTTAGGGTTAGGGTAAGGGTAAGTGTTAGGGTTAGTGTTAGGTTTAGGGTTAGGGTAAGTGTTAGGGTAAGGGTTAGGGTCAGGGTTAGGTTTAGGGTTAGGGTTAGGGTAAGGTTAAGGGTTAGAGTTAGGGTTAGGGTCAGCGTTAGGGTTAGGGTCAGGGTTAGGGTTAGGGTTAGAGTTAGGGTAATGGTAAGGGTTAGGGTTACGTTTAGGGTTAGGGTTAGGGTTAGGGTTGAGGTTAGTGTTAGAGTTAGTGGAAGGGTTAGGGTTAGGGTTAGGGTAAGGGTTAGTTTTAGGGTTAGGGTTAGAGTTAGGGTTAGGGTTAGGGTTAGGGGTCAGGGTTAGGGTTAGGATAAGGCTTAGGGTTAGGGTAAGAATAAGTATTAGGGTTAGGTTTAGGGTTAGGGTTAGGGTAAGGGTAAGGGTTAGGGTTAGGGTTATGTTTAGGGTTGGGGTTAAGCTTAGGGTTACGGTTAGTGTTGAGGTTAGTGTTAGAGTTAGAGGAAGGGTTAGGGTTAGGCTTAGGGTAAGGGTTAGGGTTAGGGTTAGGGTTAGAGTTAGGGTTAGGGTTAGAGTAAGGGTAAGGGTTAGGGTTAGGCTTAGGCTTAGGGTTAGGGTTGGGTTTAGGGGTTAGGGTTAATGTTAGGGTTAGGTTAATGGTTAGGGTTAGGGTTAGAGTTAGGGTTAGGTTTAGGGTTAGAGTTAGGGTAATGGTAAGGGTTAGGGTTAGGGTTAGGGTTAGGGTTAGGGTTGAGGTTAGTGTTAGAGTTAGAGGAAGGGTTAGGGTTAGGGTTAGGGTAAGAGTTAGGGTTAGGGTTAGGGTTAGAGTTAGGGTTAGGGTTAGAGTAAGGGTAAGGGTCAGGGTTAGGTTTAGGCTTAGGGTTAGGGTTAGGGTTAGGGGTTAGGGTTAATGTTAGGGTTAGGTTAATGGTTAGGGTTAGGGTTAGGGTTAGGATAAGGCTTAGGGTTAGGGTAAGGGTTAGTTTTAGGGTTAGGGTTAGGGTTAGGGTTAGGGTAAGTGTAAGGGTTAAGGTTAGGGTTAGGATTAGGGTTAGGGTTATGGTATGGGTTAGAGTAAGGGTAAAGTTTAGGGTTAGGGTTAGGGTTAGGGTTAGTGATAGGTTTAGGGTTACGGTTAGGGTAAGGTCAAGTGTTAGGTTAGGGCTAGGGTTAAGTTTAGGGTTAGGGTTATGGTTAGGGTTAGGTTTAGGGTTAGCGTTAGGGTAAGGGAAGGGTTAGGGTTAAGGTTAGTGTAAGGTTAGGGTTAGGGTTAAGATTAGGGTTAGGGTAAGGGTTTTGGTTAGGGTTAGGAATAGGTTTTGGTTTAGGGTTACCGTTAGGGTTCGGGTTAGATTTAGGGTAAGGGTTCGGGTTAGGGTTAGAGTTAGGTTAGGGGTTAGGGTAAGGGTATGTGTTAGGATTGGGTTAGGGTAAGGGTAAGGTTCAGGGTTAATGTGAGGCTTAGGGTTAGGTTAAGGTTTAGGGTTAAGGGTTAGTGTTAGGGTTAGATTTAGGGTAAGTGTTAGGGTTAGGGTTAGGCTTAGGGTATGGGTTAGGATTAGGGTTAGGGCTAGGGAAAGTGTTAGGGTTAAGGTTAGGGTTGGGTTTAGAGTTAGGGTAAGGTTAAGGGTTAGGGTTATTGTTAGGGTAAGGGTAAGTCTTAGGATTAGGGTTAGGGTTAGGGTAGGGTAATTGTTAGGGTAAGGGTTAGGGTTAGGGTGAGGTTTAGGTTTAGAGTTCGGGTTAGGGTTAGAGTAAGGGTAAGGAATAGGGTTAGGGTTAGGTTTAGGGTTAGGGTTAGGATTAGGGTTAGGTTTATGGTTAGAGTTAGGGTAAGGGTAAGGGTTAGGGTTAGTGTTAGGGTTAGTGAAAGGGTAAGGATTAGGGTCAGAGTTAGAATTAGGGTAAGGATTAGGGTTAGGGTAAGGGTTAGGGTTAGGGTTACGGTTAGCATTAAAGTTAGGGTTAGGTTTAGGGTTAGGGTTAGGGTTAGCATTAAGGTTAGGGTTAGGGTTAGGGTTAGGATAAGGGTAAGGTTTAGGGTTAGGGTTAAATTTAGGGTTAGGGTTACGGTTAGGGTTAGGTTTAGGTTTAGGGTTAGGGTAAGGGTTAGGGTTAGTGTTAGGGTTAGCATTAAGGTTAGGGTTAGGGTAAGGGTACGTGTTAGGGTTAGGGTTAGGTTTAGGGTTAGATTTAGGGGTTAGGGTTAGGTTTAGGGTTAGGGTTAGGGTAAGTATAAGAGTTACGGTTAGTGATAGGGTTAGGGTTCAGGTTAGGTTTAGCGTCATTGTTAGGGTAAGGGTATGGGTTAGGGTTAAGGTTAGGGTTAGGGTTAAGTTTAGGGTTAGGGTTAGGGTAGGGTAAGGGTTAGGGTTACGGTTAGGGTTTGGGTAGGGGTTAAGGTTAGCGTTAGTGTTAATTTAGGGTTAGGGTTAGGGTAGGGTAAGGGTTAGGGTTAAGGTTAGGGTCAGGGTTAGGGTTAGGGTTAGTGTTTGGTTAAGGGTTAGGTTTATGTTCAGGGTTAGGCTTAGGGTAAGGGTAAGGGTTAGGTTTAGGTTTAGGGTTAGGTTTAGGGTTAGGGTAAGCACAAAGGTTAGGGGTAAGTTTAGGGTTAGGGTTAGTGTTAGGGTTAAGATTAGGTTTAGGGTGAGGGTAAGGGTAAGGGCTATGGTTAGGTTTAGGTTTAGGGTGTGGTAAGGGTAAGGGTTAGGTTTAGGGTTAGGGTTAGGGTTAGGGTTAGGGTTAAGAGTTATGGTTAGGGTTAGTGTTAGGGTTAGGTTTATTGTTAGGGTTAGGGTAAGGGTAAGGGTTAGTGTTAGGGTTAGGGTTAGGATTAGTGATAGGTTTAGGGTTAGGGTTAGGGTAAGGGTAAGTGTTAGGGTTAGGTTTAGGGTTAGGGTTAGGTTTATGGTTAGGGTTAGGGTAAGGGTAAGGGTTAGGGTTAGGGTTAGGGTTAGTGATAGGTTTAGAGTTAGGGTAAGGGTAAGGGTTTGGGTTAAGTTTAGGGTTATGGTTAGGTTAGGGTTAGGGTTAGGGTAAGAGTAAGGGTTGGGTTTAGGGTTAAGAGTTAGGGTTATGGTTAGGGTTAGGGATAGGGTTAGGGTTAGTTTTAGGGTTAGGGTTATGGTAAGGGTAAGGGTTAGGGTTATAGTTTGGGTTAGGGTTAAGTTTAGGGTTAGGGTTAGGGTTAGGATTAGGGTAAGGGTTAGGGTTAGGGTTGGGGATAGATTTGGGTTTAGGGTTACGGTTAGAGTTAGGGTTAGGTTTAGGGTAAGGGTTAGGGTTAGGGTTAGGGTTAGCGTAGGGGTTTGGGTAAGGGTAAGTGTTAGGTTTAAGGTTAGGGTAAGGGTAAGGGTTAGGGTTAGTGTGAGGGTTAGGAGTAGGTTAAGGTTTAGGGTTAGGGGTTAGGGTTGGGGTTAGGGTTAGAGTTAGGGTAAGGGTTAGGGTTAGGGTTATGGTTAGGGTAAGGGTTAGGGTTAGGTTTAGGGCTAGCGTTAAGTGTTAGAATTAGGGTTAGGGTTAGGTTTAGGGGTATGGTTAGGGTAAGGGTTACGGTTAGGTTTAGGTTTAGGGTTAGGGTAAGGGTAAGTGTTAGGGTTAGGGTTAGGTTTAGGGTTAGGGTAAATGTTAGGGTAAGGGTTAGGATCAGGTTTAGGTTTAGGGTTATGTTTAGGGTAAGGTTAAGGGTTAGGGTTAGGGTTAGCGTTGGGGTTAGGGTCAGGGTTAGGGTTAGGGTTAGGATTAGGGTAAGGGTTAGGGTTAGGGTTAGGGATAGATTTGGGTTTAGGGTTACGGTTAGAGTTAGGGTTAGGTTTAGGGTAAGGGTTAGGGTTAGGGTTAGGGTTAGGGTAGTGGTTTGGGTAAGGGTAAGTGTTAGGTTTAAGGTTAGGGTAAGGGTAAGGGTTAGGGTTAGTGTGAGGGTTAGGGGTAGGTTAAGGTTTAGGGTTAGGGGTTAGGGTTGGGGTTAGGGTTAGGGTTAGGATAAGGCTTAGGGTTAGGGTAAGGGTAAGTGTTAGGGTTAGGGTTAGGGTTAGAGTAAGTGTTAGGGTTAGGGTTAGGGTTATGTTTAGGGTTGGGGTTAAGGTTATGGTTAGGGTTAGGGTAAGGGTAAGTGTTACGGTTAGGGTTAGGGTAATTTTGAGGGTTAGGGTTAGGTTTAGGGTTAGGGTTAGCGTTAGGGTTAGGGTAAGAGTAAGGATAAGAGTTAGGATTAGGGATAGGGTTAGGGTTCGGATTAGGTTTAGTGTTAGGGTTAGGGTAAGGGTAAGGGTTACGGTTAGGGTTAGGGTTAAGTTTAGGTTTAGGGTTAGATTAAGTGTAAGGGTTAGGGTTAGGGTTACGGTTAGGTTAAGTGTAAGGATTAGGGTTAGGGTTAGGGTTAAGATTGAGGTTAGGGTTAGGGTTAGAGTGAGGGTTGGGTTTAGGGTTAGGGTAAGGGTTAGTGTTAGGGTTAGGGTTATGGTTAGAGTTAGGGTTCAGGTTAGGGGAGGGGTAAGGGTTAGAGGTAGGTTTAGGGGTTAGTGTTAGTTTTAGGGTAAGGTTAAGGGATAGGGTTAGGGTTAGGGTTAGGATAAGGGTTAGGGTTTGGGTTAGGTTTAGGGTTATGGTTAGGGTAAGGGAAAGGGTTCGGGTTAATGTTCGGGTTAGATTTAGGGTTAGTTTTATTGTTAGGGTTTGGGTAAGGGTAAGGGTTAGGGTTAGGGTTAGGTTTAGGGTTATGGTTAGGGTAAGGGTAAGGGTTAGGTTTAGGGTTAGGGTTAGGATTAGGGTTAGATTTAGGGTAAGAGTTAGGGTCAGGGTTAGGGTTAGGGTTAGGGTTAAGGTTAGGGTTAGGGTTAGGGTTAGGGTTAGGTTTAGGGTTAGGGTTAGGGTTAAGGTAAGGGTTAGGGTTAAGGTTAGGATTAGATTTAGGGTTAGGGTTAGGGTAAGGGCAAGGGTTAGGGTTAGGGTTAAGGTTATGGTTAGGGTTAGGGTTAGGTTTAGGTTTAGGGTTAGGGTAAGGGTAAGGGTTAGTGTTACGGTTAGGGTTACGGTTAAGGTTAGGGTTAGGGTTATGGTTAGGGACAGGGTAAGGGTTAGGGTTAGGTTATGGTAAGGGTTGGGGTTATGGATAGTGTTAAGTTTAGAGTTAGGTTTAGAGTTCGTTTAAGGATAAGAGTTAGGGTTAGTGTTAGGGTTAGGGTTAGGTTAAGGGTTTTGGTTAGGGTTAGGGTTAGAGTTAGGTTTAGGTTTGGATAAAGGTAAGGGATAGGGTTAGGGTTAGGGTAGCGTTAGGGTAAGCGTAAGGGTTAGGGTTAGGGTTAGGGTTAAGGTAAGGGTAAGGGTTATGGTTATGGTTAGGGTTAGGTTTAGGGTAAGGGTTAGGGTTAGGTTTAGGGTAAGGGTAAGGTTTAGGGTTAGGGTTAGGGTTAGGGTAAGGGTTAGGGTTAGAGTTAGGGTTAGGGTTAGTTTAGGGTTAAGGTAAGGGTAAGGGTTAGGGTTAGGGTTAGAGTTAGAGTTAGGGTAGGGGTTAGGTTTAGAGTTAGGGTTAGGGTAAGGGTAAGGGTTAGGGTTAGGGTTAAGTTTAGGGTTAGGGTTAGGGTTAGGGTTAGGGTTAGGTTTAGGGTAAGGGTTAGGTTTAAGTTTAGGGTAAGGAGAAGTTTTAGGGTTAGCGTTAGGGTTACGGTTAGGGTAAGGGTAAGGTTTAGGGTTAGGGTTAGGGTTAGGGTTAGATTTAGGGTTAGGGTTAGGGTTCGGTTTAGGGTCAGGGTTAGGGTAAGGGTAAGGGTTATTGTTAGGGTTAGGGTTAGGGTTAGGGTTAAGGTAAGGGTAAAGGTTAGGGTTAGGGTTAGGGTAAGGGTTAGGGTTAGGTTTAGGGTAAGGGTCAGGTTTAGGTTTAGGGTTAGGGTAAGGTTAAGGTTAGGGTTAGGGTTACGGTTAGGGTTAAATTTAGGGTTAGGTTTAGGGTTAGGGTTAGGGTTAGGTTTAGGTTTAGGGTTAGGGTAACGGTAAGTGTTAGGGTTAGGGTTAGGGTTAGGTAAAGGGTAAGGATTAGGGTTAGGGTTAGGGTAAGGGTTAGGGTTAGGGTTAAGTTTAGCATTAAGTTTAGGATTAGGGTAAGGGTAAGTTTTAGGGTTAGGGTTAGGGTAACGGTTAGATTTAGGGTTAGGTTTAGGGTTAGGGGTAGTGTAAGGATAAGAGTTAGGGTTAGGGATAAAGTTAGGTTTCGGGTTAGGTTTAGCGTTAGGGTTATTGTAAGGGTAAGGGTTAGGGTTAGGGTTAGGGTTAGGGTTTGGTTAAGGGTTAGGTTTAGGTTTAGGGTTAGGGTTAGGGTAAGGGTAAGCGTAAGGGTAAGGTTTAGGGTAAGGGTTAGGTTTAGTGTTAGGGTTAGGGTTAGGATAAGGATAAGGGTTAGGGGTAAGGTTAGGGTTAGGGTTAGGGTTAGGGTTAAGATTAGGTTAAGAGTGAGGATAAAGGTAAGGGTTAGGATTAGGTTTAGGGTTAGGGTTAGGGTAATGGTAAGTGTTAGGGTTAGGATTAGGGTTAGTTTAGGGTTTAGGTTAGGTTAAGGGTAAGGGTTTGGGATAAGGTTAAGGTTAGGGTTAGGTTAGGGTTAGGGTTATTGTTAGGGTAAGGGTAAGGGTTAGGGTTAGGTTTAGGGTTAGGTTTAAGGGATAGGGTTAGGGTTAGGGTTAGGTTTATGGTTAGTTTTAGGGTAAGGGTAAGGGTTAGTGTTAGGTTTAGTATTAGGGTTAGTGATAGGTTTAGGGTTAGGGTTAGGGTAAGGGTAAGTGTTAGGGTTAGGGTTAGGTTTAGGGTTAGGGTTAGGTTTATGGTTAGGGTTCGGGTAAGGGTAAGGGTTAGTGTTAGGTTTAGGGTTAGGGTTAGTGATAGGTTTAGGTTTAGGGTAAGGTCAAGTGTTAGGTTAGGGTTAGGGTTAAGTTTAGGGTTAGGGTTATGGTTAGGGTTAGGTTTAGGGTTAGGTTTAGGGTAAGGGAAGGGTTAGGTTTGAGGTTAGGGTTAAGGTTAGGGTTAGGGTTAAGATTAGTTTTAGGGTTTTGT
>JANJXV010001482.1:30000-45000 GCA_024803745.1 Megascapheus bottae
AAGTGTTAGGGTTAGGGTTAGGGTTAGAATAAGGGTAAGGTTAGGGTTAGGGTTAGGGTTAGGGTTAGGTTAAGGGTTAGAATTAGGGTTAGGTTTAGGGTAAGGGTTAGGGTTAGGGTTAGGGTTAGGGTAGGGGTTAGGGTAAGGGTAAGTGTTAGGGTTAGGGTTAGGGTAAGTGATAGGGTAAGGGTTAGGTTTAGGGTTAGGTTTAGGGTTGGGGTTAAGGTTAGGTTTAGGGTTAGGTAAAGGGTAAGGGTTAGGGTTAGGGTTAAGGTTAGGGTAAGTGTTAGGGTTGGGGTTAGGGTTAGGGTTTGGGTAAGGGTACATGTTAGGGTTAGGGTTAGGGTTAGGGTTAGGGGTTAGGGTTAGGGTTAGGATTAGGTTTAGGTTTAGGTTTAGGGTTAGGGAAGCGTAAGGGTTAGGGTTAGGATTAGGTTTAGTTTTAGTGTTAGGGTTAGGGTGAGGAAAAGAGGTAGAGTTCGGGTTAGGTTTAGGTTTAGGGTTAGGGTAAGGGTAAGGATTAGGGTTAGGGTTAGGGTTAGGTGTTAGGGCTAATGTTATGGTTAGGTTTAGGGTTAGGGTTAGGTTAGGTTAAGGGTAAGTGTAAGGGTTAGGGTTAGGGTTAGTGTTAGGGATAGGTTTAAGGTTAGGGTTAGGGTAAGGATAAGAGTTAGGGTTAGTGTTACGGTTAGGGTTAGGGTTAGGGTTAAGGTAAGGGTTAGGGTAAGGTTTAGGCTTAGGTTTAGGGTAAGGGTAAGGTTTAGGGGTAGCATTAGTGTTAGGGTTAGGGTTAGGGTAAGGGTAAGGGTTATGGTTAGGTTTAGGTTTAGGTTTAGAGTTAGGGTAATGGTAAGGGTTAGGGTTAGGGTTAGGGTAAGGGTTAGGGTTAGGGTTAGGGTTAGGATAAGGGTAAGTGTTAGGGTTAGGGTTAGGGTTAGGTTTGGGGGTTAGGGAAATGATTAGGATTAGGGTTAGGTGTTAGGCTTTCTGTTAGGGTTATATTAAGGGTTAGAGTTAGGGTTAGGGTTAGCGTTAGGGTTAGGGGTTAGGGTTAGGGTTAGGGTTAGGGTATGGGTTAGGGTTAGGGGTTAGGGTTAGGGTTAGGGTTAGTGTAAGTGTTAGGGTTAGGGTTAGGGAAGGGTTTAGGGTAAGGTTAAGTGTTAGGGTTAGGGTTAGGATAAGGGTAAGGGTTAGGGTTAGGGTTAGGTTTAGAGTTAGTGTTAGGGTTAGGGTTAGGGTTTAGGGTTAGTGTTAGGGTTAGGTTAAGGGTTAGAGTTAGGGTTAGGGTTAGGGTTAGGGTAAGGGTTAGGGTTAGGGTTAGGGTTAGGGTAAGGGTTAGGGTAAGGGTAAGTGTTAGGGTTAGGGTAATGTTTAGGGTAAGTTTTAGGGTAAGGGTTAGGTTTAGGGTTAAGTTTAGGGTCGGTTAAGGTTAGGGTTAGGGTTAGGATGAGGGTAAGGGTTAGGGTTAGGGTTAAGGTTAGGGTAATTGTTAGGGTTAGGGTTAGGTTTAGGATTTGGGTAAGGGTAAATGTTAGGGTTAGGATTAGGGTTAGGGTTAGGGTTAGGGATAGGATTAGGTTTAGGTTTATGTTTAGGGTTAGGGTAAGCATAAGGGTTAGGATTAGGGTTAGGTTAGGTTTAGTGTTAGGGTTAGCGTAAGGGTAAGGGTTAGGGTTAGGGTTAAGGTTGAGTTTAGGGTTAGGGTTAGGTTCAGGGTTAGATTTAGGGTTATCGTTAGGGTTAGAGTTAGGGTTAGGATTATGGTAAGTGTAAGGGTTAGGGTTAGGGTAAGGGTAATTGTTAGGGTTAGCGTTAGGGTTAGGTTTAGGTTTAGGGTTAGGGTAAGGGTAGGGGATATTGTTAGGGTTAGGGTTAGTTAAAGGGTAAGGGTTAGTTTTAAGGTAAGTGTTAGGGTAAGAATTAGGGTTAGAGTTAGGTTTAGGGTAAGGGTAGGGTTAGGGTTAGGGTTAGGGTTAGGTGTTAGGGTAAGGGTTAGGTTAAAGTAATGGTAAGTGTTAGGGTTAGGGTTAGTGTTAGGGTTAGGGTTAGGGTAAGGGTTAGAAATAGGTTTGGGGGTAGGGTTAGGGTTATGGTAAGGGTTAGGGTTAGGGTTAGGGTTAGGGTAAGGGTAAGGTTTAGGGTCAGTTTTAGGGTTAGGGTTAGGGTTAGGGTTAGGGTGTGGGTTATGGTTAGATGTTAGGGTTAAGGTTAGGGTTAGGGTAAGGGTTAGGGTTAGGGTTAGAGTAGGGGTTAGGGTAAGGTTAAGTGTTAGGTTTAGGGTTAGTGTTAGAATAAGGGTAAGGGTTACGGTTAGGGTTAAGTTTAGGTTAAGGGTTAGAGTTAGGTTTAGGTTTAGGGAAAGGGTTAGGGTTAGGTTTAGGGTTAGGGTAGGAGTTAGGGTAAGGGTAAGTGTTAGTGTTAGGGTTAGGGTTAGGGTAAGTGTTAGGGTAAGGGTTAGGTTTAGGGTTAGGTTTAGGGTTGGGGTTAAGGTTAGGGTTAGGGTTAGGGTTAAGGTTTGGGTAAGGGTAAATGTTAGGGTTAGGGTTAGGGTTAGGGTTAGGGGTTAGGATTAGGGTTAGGATTAGGTTTAGGTTTAGGTTTAGGGTTAGGGTAAGCGTAAGGGTTAGGGTTAGGATTAGGTTTAGTTTTAGTGTTAGGGTTAGGGTAAGGTTAAGGGTTAGGGTTAGGGTTAAGGTTGAGGTTAGGGTTAGGGTTCTGTTTAGGGTAAGGTTTAGGGTTCAATTTAGGGTTATCGTTACGGTTAGAGTTAGGGTTAGGGTTATGGTAAGTGTAAGGGTTAGGGGTAGGGTTAGGGTTAGGGTTAAGGTAAGGGTTAGGGTTAGTGTTGGGGTTAGGTTAAGGGTTAGGGTTAGGGTTAGGTAAGTGTAAGGGTTAGGGTTAGCATTAGGGTTAGGGTTAGGGTTAGGGTTAGGGTAGAGGTTAGGGTTAGGGTTATGTTTAGGCTTAGGGTTAGGGTAAGGATAAGAGTTAGGGTAATGGTAAGGGTTAGGGTTAGGGTTAGGGTAAGGATAAGAGTTAGGGTAAGGGTAAGGGTTAGAGTTAGGGTTAGGTTTAGGTTTAGGGATAGGGTTAGGTTTAGGGTAAGGGTAAGGGTTTGGGTTAGGGTTAGGGTTAGGTTTAGGGTTAGGTTTAGGCTTATGGTTACGGTAAAGTTATGGGCTAGGGTTAGGATTAGGGTTAGGGTTAGGGTAATGGTTTGGGTTAGGGTTAGTGTTAGCGTTAGGTTTAGGGTTAGGGTTAGAGTAAGGGTAAGGGTAAGGGTTAGATTTGGGTTTAGGATTAGGTTTAGGGTTGTGTTTTAAGGTTAAGTTTAGGGTTGGGGTAAGGGTAAGGTTTAGGGTTAGGGTTAGATTTAGTGTTAGGGTTAGCGTTAGGGTAAAGGAAAGGTTTAGGTTTAGGGTAAGGATAAGGTTTAGGGTTAGGGTGAAGGTTAGGGATAGGATAAGGGTAAGGGATAGGGTTAGGGTTAGGTTTAGGGTTGGGGTAAGTGTAAGGGTTAGGGTTAGGGTTAGAGTTAGTGTAAGGTTTAGGGTTAGGGTTATCGTTAGTGTAGGGTTTAGGGTAAGGGTAAGTGTAAGGGTTAGGGTTAGGGTTAGAGTTAGGGTAAGGTTTAGGGTTAAGGTTTCAGTTAGTGTTAGGGTTAGGGTTAGGCTTAGGTTTAGGGTTAGGGTTAGGTTAAGGGTAAGGGTGAGTGTTTGGGTTAGGGTTATGATTAGGGTTACGGTTAGGGTTAGGGTAAGCGTTAAGGTTAGGGTTAGGGTAAGGGTTCTAGTTAGGGTTAGGCTTAGGGTAGGGTTAGGTTTAGGGTTTCGTTAAGGGTAAGGGTTAGGGTTAGGGTTAGGGATAGGTTAAGGGTTAGGGTTAGGGTTAAGGTAAGGGTTATGTTTAGGGTTAGGGTAAGGGTTAGGGTTAGGGTTAGGGTAAAGGAAAGGTTTAGGTTTAGGGTAAGGATAAGGTTTAGGGTTAGGGTCAAGGTTAGGGATAGGATAAGGGTAAGGGATAGGGTTAGGGTTAGGTTTAGGGTTAGGGTAAGTGTAAGGGTTAGGGTTAGGGTTAGAGTTAGTGTAAGGTTTAGGGTTAGGTTTATGGTTAGTGTAGGGTTTAGGGTAAGGGTAAGTGTAAGGGTTAGGGTTAGGGTTAGAGTTAGGGTAAGGTTTAGGGTTAAGGTTTCAGTTAGTGTTAGGGTTAGGATTAGGCTTAGGTTTAGGGTTAGGGTTAGGTTAAGGGTAAGGGTGAGTGTTTGGGTTAGGGTTATGATTAGGGTTAGGGTTAGGGTTAGGGTAAGCGTTAAGGTTAGGGTTAGGGTAAGGGTTCTAGTTGGGGTTAGGCTTAGGGTAGGGTTAGGTTTAGGGTTTGGTTAAGGGTAAGGGTTAGGGTTAGGGTTAGGGATAGGTTAAGGGTTAGGGTTAGGGTTAAGGTAAGGGTTATGTTTAGGGTTAGGGTAAGGGTTAGGGTTAGGTTTAGGGTAAGGATAAGTGTTAGGGTTAAGGTTATGATTAGGGTTAGGGTTAGGGTTAGGTTTAAGGTTAGGGTTAGGATGAGGGCAAAGGTAAGGGTTAGGGTTAGGTTTAAGGTTAGGGTTAGGGTAAGGGTAAGGTTTAGTGTTAGGGTTAGGGTTAATGTAAGGGTAAGGGTTAGGGTTAAGGGAAGGGTTAAGGTTAGGTTTAGGGTTAGGTTTAGGGTTAGGGTAATGGTAAGGGTTAGGGTTAGGGTTAGGTTTAGGTTTAAGGTTAGGGTTAGGGTAAAGTTAAGGGTTAAGGTTAGGTTAAGGGTAAGGTTTATGGTTAGGGTTAGGGTTAGGGTTAGGGTAAGGGTAAGGGTTAGGGTTAGGGTTAGGGTTAGGTTTAGGGTTAGGGTAAGGATTAGGGTAAGTGTAAGGGTTAGGTTTAGGGTAAGGTAAGGTTTATGGTTAGGGTTAGGGTTAGGTTTAGAGTAAGGGTATGGGTTAGGTTTAGGGTTAGGGTTAGGGTTAGGCTTAGGGTTAGTGTAAGGGTAAGTTTTAGGGTTAGGGTTATGGTTACGGTAAGGGTTAGGGTTAGTGTTAGGGTTAGGGTAGGGGTTAGGGTAAGGGTAATTGTTAGGGTAAGTGTTAGGGTTAGTGTTAGGTTTAGGGATAGGGTAAGGGTAGGGGTTAGGGTTAGGATTAGGGTTAGGGTAAGTGTTAGGGTTAGGGTTAGGGTTAGGGTTTGGGTAAGGGTAAATGTTAGGGTTAGGGTTAGGGTTAGGTTTAGGAGTTAGGGTTAGGGATAGGATTAGGTTTAGGTTTATGTTTAGGGTTAGGGTAAGCTTAAGGGTTAGGATTAGGGTTAGGGTTAGGTTTAGTGTTAGGGTTAGGGTAAGGTTTAGGGTTAGGGTTAGGGTTAAGGTTGAGTTTAGTTTTAGCATTAGGTTTAGGATAAGGTTTAGGGTTAGAGTTAGGGTTATCGTTAGGGTTACAGTTAGGGTTAGGGTTATGGTAAGTGTAAGGGTTAGGGTTAGGGTTAGGGTAAGGGTAATTGTTAGGGTTATGGTTAGGGTTAGGGTTAGGTTTAGGATTAGGGTTAGGGTAAGGGTAAGGGTTATTGTTAGGGTTAGGGTTAGTTAAAGTATAAGGGTTAGTGTTAGGTTTAGAGTTAGGGTAAGGATTAGGGTTAGGGTTAGGTTTCGGGCAAGGGGAAGGGTTAGGGTTAGGGTTAGCATTAGGGTTAGGGTTAGGGTTAGGGTAAGGTAAGGGTTAGGGTTAGGGTAGAGGTTAGGGTTAGTGTTATGTTTAGGCTTAGGGTTAGGGTAATGATAAGATTTAGGGTAAGGGTAAGGGTTAGGGTTAGGTTTAGGGTTATGGTAAGGTTAAGGGTTAGGATTAGGGTAAGGGTTAGGTTTAAGGTTAGGGTTAGGGTAAGGATAAGTGTTAGAGTTCGGGTTAGGGTTAGGTTTAGGTTTAGGGATAGGTTTAGGGTTAAGGTAAGGGTAAGGGTTTGAGGTAGGCTTAGGGTTAGGGTTAGGGTTAGGGTAAGGGTAAGGGCTAGGGTTAGGATTAGGGTTAGGGTTAGGGTAATGGTTAGGGTTAGGGTTAGTGTTAGCATTAGGTTTAGGGTTAGGTTTAGAGTAAGGGTAAGAGTAAGGGTTAGATTTCGGGTTAGGGTTAGGTTTAGGGTTGGGCTTTAAGGTTAGGTTTAGGGTTGGGGTAAGGGTAAGGGTTAGGGTTAGGGTTAGATTTAGTGTTAGGGTTAGCGTTAGGGTAAGGAAAAGGATTAGGTTTAGGGAAAGGATAAGGTTTAGTATTAGGGTTAAGGTTAGGGTTAGGGTAAATGTAAGGGATAGGGTAAGGGTTAGGTTTAGGGTTAGGGTAAGTGTAAGGGTTAGGGTTAGGGTTAGAGTTAGGGTAAGGGTTAGGGTTAGGGTTAGTGTAGGTGTTAGGGTAAGGGTAAGTGTTAAGGTTGGGTTAGGGTTAGGATAAGGGTAAGGGTTAGGGGTAGGGTTAGGGTTAGAGGTTAGGGTTAGGGTTAGGGTTAGGGTAAGGATAAGGGTTAGGGTTAGGGTTAGGGTTAGGGTTAGGGTTAGTGTTAGGTTTAGGTTAGGGTTAGGGTAAGGGCAAGGGTTAGGGTTAGGTTTAGGGTTAAGGTTTGAGTTAGAGTTAGGGTTAGGGTTAGGCTTATGTCTAGGGTTAGGGTTAGGTTAAGGGTAACAGTGAAGGTTTGGGTTAGCGTTATGATTAGGGTTAGGGTTAGGGTTAGGGTTAGGGTAAGCGTTAAGGTTAGGGTTAGGTTAAGGGTTCTTGTTAGGGTTAGGCTTAGAGTAGGGTTAGGTTTAGGGTTTGGTTAAGGGTAAGGGTTAGGGTTAGGGTTAGGTTAAGGGTTAGGGTTAAGGTTAAGGTAAGGGTTATGGTTAGGGTTAGGGTAAGGGTTAGGTTTAGGGTTAGGGTTATGGTTAGGGTAACGACAAGTGTTAGGGTTAACGTTAGGGTTAGGGTTAGGGTTAGGGTTCGGTTTAAGTTTAGGGTTAGGGTGAGGGCAAGGGTAAGGGTTAGTGTTAGATTTAAGGTTAGGGTTAGGGTAAGGGTAAGGGTTAGGGTTAGGCTTAGGATTAGGGTAAGGTTAAGGGTTAGGGTTAAGGGAAGGGTTAGGGTTAGGTTTAGGGTTAGGGTTAGGGTTAGGGTAATGGTAAGGGTTAGAGTTAGGTTTAGGTTTAGATTTAGGGTTAGGGTTAGGGTAAAGGTAAGGGTTAAGGTTAGGGTAAGGTTAAGGTTTATGGTTAGGGTTAGGGTTAGGTTTAGGGTTAGGGTTAGGGTTAGGGTTAGGGTAAGGGTAAGGGTTAGGGTTAGGATTAGGGTTAGGTTTAGGGTTAGGGTTAGTATGAGGGTAAGGGTAAGGGTTAGGTTTAGGGAAAGGTAAGGTTTATGGTTAGGGTTAGGGTTAGGTTTAGGGTAAGGGTAAGGGTTAGGTTTAGGTTTAGGTTTAGGGTTAGGCTTAGGGTTAGTGTAAGGGTAAGGTTTAGGGTTAGGGTTAGGGTTAGGGTTAGGGTAGGGGTAAGGGTAAGGGTTAGGTTTAGGTTTAGGTTTAGGGTTAGTGTTAGGTTTAGGGTTACGGTAAGGGTAGGGGTTAGGGTTAGGGTTAGTGTTAGGGTAAGGGCTAGGGTTAGGGTTAGGGTAAGGGTATGGGTTAGGGTTAGGGTTAGGTGTTAGGGTAAGGGTTATGGTTAGGTTTATGTATACGGTTAAGGTTAGGGTAAGGGTTAGGGTTAGGGTTACGGTTAGGTTAGGGTTAGGGTTAGGGTAAGGGTAAGAGTTAGGTTTAGGGTTAGGGTTAGGGTTAAGGTTAGGGTTAGGGTTAGGGTTAGGCTTAGGGTTAGGTTTAGGGTTAGGTTTAGTGTAAGGGTAAGGGTTAGAGTTAGGCTTTGGGTTAGGGTTAGGGAAAGGGTAAGGGTTAGGGTTAGTGTTTGGGCTAAGTTAAGGGTTAGGGTTAGGGTTAGGACTAGCATTAAGCTTAGGGTTAGGTTTAGGGTTAGGGTTTGGGTTAGGGTTAGGGTTAGTGTTAGTATTAGGTTTAGATTAGGGTTAGGGTAAGGGTAAGGGTGAGGGTTAGGTTGAGGGTAGGGGGTTGGGTTTAGGGTTAGGGTTAGGGATAGGTGTTAGGGTAAGGGTTAGGGTTAGGTTTATGTATATGGTTAATGTTAGGGTAATGGTTAGGGTTAGGGTTACGGTTAGGTTTAGGTTAGGGTTAGGGTAAGGGCAAGGGTTAGGGTTAGGTTTAGGGTTAAGGTTTGAGTTAGGGTTAGGGTTAGGATTAGGGTTAGGGTTAGGGTAAGCACAAGGTTTAGGGTTAGGGTTAGGGTTAAGATTAGGGTTAGGGATAGGGTTAGGGTAAGGGGTAGGGTTAGGTTTTGGGTTAGGGTAAGGGTTAGGGTTAGGTTTAGGTTTAGGGTTAGGGTTAAGATTAGGGTTAGGGTTACGGTTAGGCTTAGGTTTAGGGTTAGGGTTAGGTTAAGGTTAAGTGTTAGTGTTAGAGTTAGGATTAGGGTTTGGGAAAGGGTAAGGGTTAGGTTTAGGGTTAGGGTTGGGGTTAGGGTTAGGGTAAAGTTTAGGGTTAAGGTTAGGGTTAGGGTTAGGGTTAGGCTTAGGTTTAGGGTTAGGGTTAGGTTAAGGGTAAGTTTGAGGGTTTGGGTAAGGGTTATGATTAGCGTTAGGGTTAGGGTAAGCGTTAAGGTAAGGGTTAGGGTAAGGGTTCTTGGGAGGGTTAGGCTTAGGGTTGGGTTAGGTTTAGGGTTTGCTTAAGGGTAAGGGTTAGTGTAGGGTAAGGTTAAGGGTTAGGATTAGGGTTAAGGTAAGTGTTATGGTTAGGGTTAGGGTAAGGGTTAGGTTTAGGGTTAGGGTTAGGGTTAGGGTTAGGATAAGTGTTAGGGTTAAGGATAGGGTTAGGGTTAGGGTTATGGTTAGGTTTAAGATTAGGGTTGGCGTGAGGGCAAGGGTAATGTTTAGGGTTAGGTTTAAGTTTAGGGTTAGGGTAAGTGTAAGGTTTAGGGTTAGGCTTAGGTTTAGGGTAAGGGTAAGGGTTAGGGTAAAGAGAAGGGTTAGGGTTAGGTTTAGGGTTAATGTTATGATTAGGGTAATGGTAAGGGTTAGGGTTAGGTTTAGGTTTAGGGTTAGGGTTAGGGTAAAGGTAAGGGTTAAGTTTAGGGTAAGGGTAAGGTTTATGGTTAGGGTTAGGGTTAGGTTTAGGATTAGGGTTAGGGTTAGGGTAAGGGTAAGTTTTAGGGTTAGGGTTAGGATTATCTTTAGGGTTAGTGTTAGGATTAGGGTAAGGGTAAGGGTTAGGTTTAGGGTAAGGTAAGGTTTATGGTTATGGTTAGGGTTAGGTTTAGGGTAAGGGTAATTGTTAGGTTTAGGGTTAGGGTTAGGGTTAGGCTTAGGGTTAGGGTAAGGGTAAGGTTTAGGGTTAGGGTTAGGGTTACATTAAGGGTTAGGGTTAGTTTTAGGGTTAGGGTAGGGGTTAGGGTAAGGGTAATTGTTAGGGTAAGGGCTAGGGTTAGGGTTAGGGTAAGGGTAAGTGTTGGGGTTAGGATTAGGGTTAGGTGTTAGGGTAAGGGTTAGAGTTAGGTTTATGTATACAGTTAAGGTTAGGGTAATGGTTAGGGTTAGGGTTAGGGTTAGGGTAAGGGTAAGGGTTAGGGTTAGGGTTAGGGTTAAGGTTAGGGTTACGGTTAGGGTTAGGCTTAGGGTTAGGTTTAGGGTTAGGTTTAGGGTTAGGGTTAGGGTAAGGGTAAGGGTTAGGGTTAGGGTTAAGGTTAGGGTTAGGGTTAGGGTTAGGCTTTGGGTTAAGTTTATGGTTAGGTTTAGGGTAAGGGTAAGGGTTAGAGTTAGTGTTAGGGCTAAGTTAAGGGTTAGGGTTAGGGTTAGGACTAGCATTAAGCTTAGGGTTAGTTTTAGGGTTAGGGTTAGAGTTAGGGTTATTGTTAGTGTTAGGGTAAGGGTAAGGGTTAGGGTTAGGTTGAGGGTTAGGTGTTAGGGTTAGGGTTAGGTTTAGGGATAGGGTTAGTGTTAGGTTTAGGTTAGGGTTAGGGTAAGGGCAAGGGTTAGGGTTAGGTTTAGGGTTAAGGTGTGAGTTAGGGTTAGGGTTAGGGTTAGGGTTAGGGTTAGGGTAAGGTTTAGTGTTAGGGTTAGGGTTAAGATTAGGTTTAGCGTTAGGGTTAGGGTTAGGGTAAGGGTTAGGGTTAGGTTTTGTGTTAGGGTAAGGTTAGGGTTAGGTTTAGGGTTAGGGTTAGGGTTAAGGTTAGGGTTAGGGTTAGGGTTAGACTTAGGTTTAGGGTTAGGGTTAAGTTAAGGTTAAGTGTTAGGGTTAGAGTTAGGGTTAGGGTTTGGGAAAGGGGAAGGGTTAGGTTTAGGGTTAGGGTTAGGGTTAGGGTTAGGTTAAAGGTTAGGGTTAAGGTTAGGGTTAGGGTTAGGGTTAGGTTTAGGGTTAGGGTTAGGGTAGCAGTTAGGGTTAGTGTTATGTTTAGGCTTAGGGTTAGGGTAAGGATAAGAGTTAGGGTAAGGGTAAGGGTTAGGGTTTGGTTTAGAGTTATTGTAAGGGTAGGGGATAGGATTAGGGTTAGGGTTAGGTTTAGGGTTAGGGTTAGGGTAAGGATAACGTTTAGAGTTCGGGTTAGGGTTAGGTTTAGGTTTAGGGTTAGGGTTAGGGTTAGGGTTAGGGTAAGGGTAAGGGTTTGGGTTAGGGTTAGGGTTAGGTTTAGGGTTAGGGTTAGGGTTAGGGTTAGGGTTAGGGTTAGGGTAAGGGTAAGGGCTAGGGTTAGGGTTAGGGTTAGGGTTAGGGTAGCAGTTAGGGTTAGTGTTATGTTTAGGCTTAGGGTTAGGGTAAGGATAAGAGTTAGGGTAAGGGTAAGGGTTAGGGTTAGGTTTAGAGTTATGGTAAGGGTAGGGGTTAGGATTAGGTTTAGGGTTAGGTTTAGGTTTAGGGTTAGGGTTAGGGTTAGGGTAAGGGTAAGAGTTTGGGTTAGGGTTAGGGTTAGGTTTAGGGTTAGGGTTAGGGTTAGGGTAGGGTTAGTGTTAGATATAGGGTTAGTGTAATTGTAAGGGTTACGGTTAGGGTTAGGGTTAACGTTAGGTTTAGGGTTTGGGTTAGGGTTAGGTTTAGGGTTAGGGTTAGGGTAAGGGTAAATTTTGGGGTTAGGGTTATGGTTAGGGTTAAGTTTAGGTTTAGGTTTGAGTTTAAGGTTAGAGTAAGTTTAGGATTAGGGTAAGGGTAAAGGTTAGGATTAGGGTTAGGGTTACGTTAATGGTTATGGTTAGGGGTTAGGTGTAGGGATAGTGTTAGGGTAATGGTTAGGTTTTGGGTTAAGTTTAGGGTTAGGGTAATGGTTAGGGTTAGGTTTAGGTTTAGTGTTAGGGTTAGGGTTAGGGTAAGGATAAGGGTTAGGGTTACGATTAGGTTTATGTTTAGGGTAAGGGTTAGGGTTAGGGGTTAGGGTTAGTGTTAGGGTTAAATTAAGGTTTAGGGTTAGGGTTAGGGTTAGGATAAGGGTTAGGGTTAGGGTTAGGGTAAGGTTAAGTGTTATGGTTAGAGTTAGGGTTAGGGTTAGGGTAAGGGTTAGGGTTAGTGTTAGGGTTAGGGTTAAGATTAGGTTTAGCGTTAGGGTTAGGGTTAGGGTAAGGGTTAGGGTTAGGTTTTGTGTTAGGGTAAGGTTAGGGTTAGGTTTAGGGTTAGGGTTAGGGTTAAGGTTAGGGTTAGGGTTAGGGTTAGACTTAGGTTTAGGGTTAGGGTTAAGTTAAGGTTAAGTGTTAGGGTTAGAGTTAGGGTTAGGGTTTGGGAAAGGGGAAGGGTTAGGTTTAGGGTTAGGGTTAGGGTTAGGGTTAGGTTAAAGGTTAGGGTTAAGGTTAGGGTTAGGGTTAGGGTTAGGTTTAGGGTTAGGGTTAGGGTAGCAGTTAGGGTTAGTGTTATGTTTAGGCTTAGGGTTAGGGTAAGGATAAGAGTTAGGGTAAGGGTAAGGGTTAGGGTTTGGTTTAGAGTTATTGTAAGGGTAGGGGATAGGATTAGGGTTAGGGTTAGGTTTAGGGTTAGGGTTAGGGTAAGGATAACGTTTAGAGTTCGGGTTAGGGTTAGGTTTAGGTTTAGGGTTAGGGTTAGGGTTAGGGTAAGGGTAAGGGTTTGGGTTAGGGTTAGGGTTAGGTTTAGGGTTAGGGTTAGGGTTAGGGTTAGGGTTAGGGTAAGGGTAAGGGCTAGGGTTAGGGTTAGGGTTAGGGTTAGGGTAGCAGTTAGGGTTAGTGTTATGTTTAGGCTTAGGGTTAGGGTAAGGATAAGAGTTAGGGTAAGGGTAAGGGTTAGGGTTAGGTTTAGAGTTATGGTAAGGGTAGGGGTTAGGATTAGGTTTAGGGTTAGGTTTAGGTTTAGGGTTAGGGTTAGGGTTAGGGTAAGGGTAAGAGTTTGGGTTAGGGTTAGGGTTAGGTTTAGGGTTAGGGTTAGGGTTAGGGTAGGGTTAGTGTTAGATATAGGGTTAGTGTAATTGTAAGGGTTACGGTTAGGGTTAGGGTTAACGTTAGGTTTAGGGTTTGGGTTAGGGTTAGGTTTAGGGTTAGGGTTAGGGTAAGGGTAAATTTTGGGGTTAGGGTTATGGTTAGGGTTAAGGTTAGGTTTAGGTTTGAGTTTAAGGTTAGAGTAAGTTTAGGATTAGGGTAAGGGTAAAGGTTAGGATTAGGGTTAGGGTTACGTTAATGGTTATGGTTAGGGGTTAGGTGTAGGGATAGTGTTAGGGTAATGGTTAGGTTTTGGGTTAAGTTTAGGGTTAGGGTAATGGTTAGGGTTAGGTTTAGGTTTAGTGTTAGGGTTAGGGTTAGGGTAAGGATAAGGGTTAGGGTTACGATTAGGTTTATGTTTAGGGTAAGGGTTAGGGTTAGGGGTTAGGGTTAGTGTTAGGGTTAAATTAAGGTTTAGGGTTAGGGTTAGGGTTAGGATAAGGGTTAGGGTTAGGGTTAGGGTAAGGTTAAGTGTTATGGTTAGAGTTAGGGTTAGGGTTAGGGTAAGGGTTAGGGTTGGGTTAGGGTTAGGTTTAGGGTTGGGGTTAAGATTAGGGTTAGGTTTAGGGTAAGGGTAAGGGTTAGGGTTAGGTTTATTGTTAGGGTAAGTGTTAGGGTTAGGGTTAGGGCTAGGGTTAGGTTTAGGGTTAGCGGAAGGGTAAGGGTTACAGTTAAGGTTAGGTTTAGGTGTTAGGGTTAAGGTTAGGGTTAGGTTTAGGGTTAGGGTTAGGTTTAGGGTAAGGGTAAGGGTTAGAGTTAGGGTTAGGTTTAGTGTTAGGGTTAGATTTAGGGTTAGGGTTCTGGTAAGGATAAGAGTTAGGGTTCTTGTTAGGGTTAGGGTAAGGGTTAGAGTTAGGTGTAGGGTAACGGTAAGTCTTAGGGTTAGGGTTAGGGTTACGGTTAGGGTTAGGGTAAGTGTTAGGGTTGGGGTTAGGATTAGGGTAAGGGTTAGAATTAGGTTTAGGGGTAGGTTTAGGGTTATGGTAAGGGTTAGGGTTAGGGTTAGGGTTATGGCAAGTGTTAGGTTTAGGATTAGGGTAAGTGTTAGGTTTAGGGTTAGGGTTAGGGTTAGGATAAGGTAAGGGTTAGGGTTAGGGATAGGGTTAGGTTTGGGGGTTAGGGTTATGGTTAGGGTAAGGCTAAGGGTTATGGTTAGGTTTAGGTTTAGGTTTCGGGTTAGGGTAATGGTAAGGGTTAGGTTTAGGGTTAGGGTTATGGTAAGGGGTAGGTTTAGGGTTAGGGTGAGGGTTAGGATAAGGGTAAGAGTTACGGTTAGGGTTAGGGTTAGGTTTGGGGGTTAGGGTTATGGTTATGTTTAGGGTTAGGGGTTAGGGTTACTGTTAGGGTTATGTTAAGGGTTAGAGTTAGGGTTAGGGTTAGTGTAAGGGCTAGGGTTATGGTTAGGGTTAGGGTAGGGGTTAGGGTAAGGGTAATTGTTAGGGTTAGGGTTACAGTTAGGATAAGGGTAAGTGTTAGAGTTAGGGTTAGGGTTAGGTTTAGGGGTTAGCGTTATGGTTAGGGTTAGGGTTTAGGGTTTGGGTTAGGGTGTGGGTTAGGGTTAGGGGTTAGGGTTAGTGTTAGGGTTAGGGTAAGGGTTAGTGTTAGGGTTAGGGTTAGGGGTAAGGTTAGAGTAAGGGTTAGGGTTAGGGTTAGGGTAAGTGTTAGGTTTAGGGTTAGGGTTACGGTTAGTGTTAGGTTTAGGGTTAGGGTAAGGATAAGGGTTAGGGTTACGATTAGGTTTAGGTTTAGGGTAAGGGTTAGGGTTAGGGGTTAGGGTTAGTGTTAGGGTTAAATTAAGGTTTAAGGTTAGGGTTAGGGTTAGGATAAGGGTTAGGGTTAGGGTTAGGGTAAGTTTAAGTGTTATGGCTAGGGTTAGGGTTAGGGTTAGGGTAAGGTTTAGGGTTGGGTTAGGGTTAGGTTTAGGGTTGGGGTTAAGATTAGGGTTAGGTTTAGGGTAAGGGTAAGGGTTAGGGTTAGGTTTATTGTTAGGTTAAGTGTTAGGGTTAGGGTTAGGGCTAGGGTTAGGTTTAGGGTTAGCGGAAGGGTAAGGGTTACAGTTAAGGTTAGGTTTAGGTGTTAGGGTTAAGGTTAGGGTTAGGTTTAGGGTTAGGGTTAGGTTTAGGGTAAGGAAAGGGTTAGAGTTAGGGTTAGGGTTAGTGTTAGGGTTAGATTTAGGGTTAGGGTTCTGGTAAGGATAAGAGTTAGGGTTCTTGTTAGGGTTAGGGTAAGGGTTAGAGTTAGGTTTAGGGTAATGGTAAGTGTTAGGGTTAGGGTTAGGGTTACGGTTAGGGTTAGGGTAAGTGTTAGGGTTAGGGTTAGGATTAGGGTAAGGATTAGAATTAGGTTTAGGGGTAGGTTTAGGGTTATGGTAAGGGTTAAGGTTAGGGTTAGGGTTAGGGTAAGTGTTAGGTTTAGGGTTAGGGTAAGTGTTAGGTTTAGGGTTAGGGCTAGGGTTAGGTTTAGGGTTAGGGTAAGGGTTAGGTTTAGGGTTAGGGTTA
>JANJXV010001482.1:50000-70000 GCA_024803745.1 Megascapheus bottae
GTTAGGGTTAGGTTAATGCTTAGTGTTAGGGTTAGGGTTAGGATAAGGATTAGGGTTAGGGTTAGGGTTCGGGTTATGGTTACGGTAACTGTAAATGTTAGGATTAGGGTTAGGGTTAGGGATACGTTTAGGGTAAGGGTAAGGGTTTGTGTTTAGGCTTAATGTTAGGGTTAGGTTAAGGTTTATGATTAGGTTTAGGGTTAGGGTAAGTGTAAGTGTAAGGGTTAGGGTTAGGGTTAGTGTTCGGGTAAGTGTTAGGGTTAGGGTTAGGGCCAGAGTTTGGTTTAGGGTTACGGTAAGGGTAAGGGTTAGGGTTAGGGTTAGGGTTAGGTGTAAGGGTTAAGATTAGGGTTAGGTTTAGGTTTAGGTTTAGGTTTGGGGTTAGGGTTAGGGTAAGGGTAAGGGTTAGGGTTAGGGGTAGGTTTAGTGTTAGGGTTTGTTTTAGGGTTAGGGCTAGGGTAAGGATAAGAGTTAGGGTTATTGTTACGGTTACGGTTAGGGTTAGGGTAAGGGTTACAGTTAGGTTTAGGATAAGGGTAAGTGTTATGGTTAGAGTTAGGGTTAGGGTTAGGGTAAGGGTTAGGGTAAGGGTAAGGGTTAGTATTAGGGTTAGTGTTAGGGTAAGTGTTAGGGTTAGGGCTAGGGTTAAGTTTAGGATAAGTGTTAGGTTTAGGGTTATGGTTAGGGTTAGGGGTTAGGGTAAGGTTAAGGGTTAGGGTTAAGGTTGAGGTTAGGGTTTGAGATAGGTTTAGGGTAAGTTTTAGGGTCAGAGTTAGGGTTATCCTTAGGGTTAGAGTTAGGGTTAGGGTTAGGGTAAGTGTAAGGTTTAGGGTTAGGGTTAGGGTTAGGGTTAAGGTAAGGGTTAGGGTTAAGGGTTAGGGTTAGTGTTAGGGTTAGGTTAAGGGTTAGGGTTAGGGTTAGGCCTATGGTTAGGGTTAGGGTAAGGGTTATTGTTAGGGATATAGTTAGGTTTAGGGTTAGGGGTTAGGGTAAGGTTAAGGGTTAGGGTTAGGGTTAAGGTTGAGGTTAGGTTTAGGGTTAGGTTTAGGGTAAGTTTTAGGGTTAGGGTAAGGGTTAGGGTTAGGGTTAACATTAAAGTTAGGGTTAGGGTTAGGGTAAGGGTAATTGTTAGGGTTAGGGTTAGGGTTAGGGATAGGTTTAGGGTTAGGGGTTAGGGTTAGTGTTAGGTTTAGGCTTAGGGTTAGGGTAAGGATAAGATTTAAGGTAAGGGTAAGGGTTAGGGTTAGGTTTTGGGTTAATGTAAGTGTAAGGGTTAAGATTAGGGTTAGGGTTAGGGTTAGGGTGAGGGTGAGGGTAAGGTAAGGGTTAGGGTTAGGTTTATTGTTAGGTTTAGGGTAAAGGTAAGGGTTAGAGTTAGGGTTAGGGTTAGGTTTAGGGTTAGGGTTAGGGTCACGGTTAGGGTAAGGGTAAGGGTTAGGGTTAAGGTTAGGGTTACGGTTTGGTTTAGGTTTAGGGTTAGGGTTAGGCTTAGGCTTACAGTTAGGTTTAGGGTTTGATTAAGGGTAAGGGTTAGGGTTAAGGTTAGGTTAAGGGTTAGGGTTAGGGATAAGGTAAGGGTTATGTTTAGTGTTAGGGTAAGGGTTAGGGTTAGGGTAAGAATAAGGGTTAGGGTTAAGGTTAGGGTTATGTTTAGGGTTAGGTTTAAGGTTAGGGTTAGGGTGAGGGCAAGGGTAAGAGTTAGGGTTAGATTAGGGTTAGGGTTAGGGTTAGGGTTAGGGTTAGAGTAACGGTTAGGGTTAGGTTAAGGGTAAGGGTAAGGGTTAGGGTTAGGGTTAAGGTAAGGGTTAGGGTTAGGGGTTGGGATTAGGTTTAGGGTAAGGGTTAGGGTTGGTGTTAGGGTTATGGTTAAGGTAAGGGATAGGGTTAGGGTGTGGGTTACGGTAAGGATTAGGGTTAGTTATAGGTTACGTGTAAGTGTTACAGTTAGGGTTAGGGTTAGGGTTAGGGTAAGGGTAAGGGTTAGGGTTAGGTTTAGGGTTAGGGGTTAGGGTTAGGGTTAGGGTTAAGTTGAGGGTTAGGGTTAGGGTTAGGGTTAGGGTTAGGTTTAGGGTAAAGGTAAGGGTTAGTGTTAGGATTAGGTTTAGGGTTAGGTTTAGGGTAAGGGTAAGGGTTAGGGTTCAGGTTAGGATTAGGGTAAGGGTTAGGGTTAGGTTTAGGTTTAGGGTTAGAGTTAGGGATAGGGTTAGGGTAAGGGTAAGGGTTAGGGTTACTGTTAGGATTAGGATTAGGGTAAGGGTTAGGAGATAGGTTTAGGGTTGGGGTTAGGATAAGGGTTAGGGTTAGGGTTAGGGTAAGGTTAAGGGTTAGGGTTAGGTTTAGGGGTAGGGTTAGTGTTAGGTTTATGGTTAGGGTTAGGGTAAGGGTAAGAGTTAGGGTTAGGGTTAGGGTTAAGTGTAGGTTTATGGTTAGTGTTAGGGTTAGGTTTAGGGTTAGGGTTAAGGTAAGGGTAAGGTTTATGGTTAGGGTTATGGTTAGGGTTAAGTTTAGAGTTAGGGTTAGGGTTAGGGGTTAGGGTTAGTGTTAGGGTTAGGTTAAGGGTTAGGGTTAGGGTTAGGTTTAGGGTTAGGGTTACGGTAAGTGTAAGTGTTAGGGTTAGGATTAGTGTTAGCGTTAGTGTTAGTGTTAGGGTTAGGGTTAGAGTAAGGGCAAGGGTTAGGGTTAGGGTTAGGTTAGGGTTAGGGTTAGGGTTAGAGTTAGGGTTAGGGTTTTGGTTAGGGTTAGGGTTAGGGTTAGGGTTGGGGTTAGGGTTAGGGGGTAGGTAAGGGTCAGCATTAGGTTAGGGTTAGGGTTAGCGTTATGGTTAGGGTTGGGTTTGGAGTTGGGGTTAAGTTTAGTGTTAGGGTTAGGGTAAGGATTGGGGTTAGGGTAAGTGTTAGTGTTAGGGTTAGGGTTAGGGTTAAGGTTAGGTTATGCGTTAGGGTTAGGGTTAGGGTAAGGGTAGGGGTTAGGGTTAGGGTTAGGGTTAGGGTAAGACTATGTGTTAGCGTTAGGATTTGGGTTAGGGTTAGGGTTAGCGTTAGGGTAAGGGCAAGCGTTAGGGTTAGGGTTAAGCTAACGGTAAGGGTTAGGGTTATGGTTAGGTTTAGGTTTACGGTAAGGGTTAGGGTTAGGTTTAGGATAAGGGTAAGGTTTACGATTAGGGTTAGGGTTAGGGTAAGAGTTAGGGTTAAGTTTAGGGTTAGGGTTAGGGTAAGGGTAAGGGTATGTGTTAAGGTTATTGTTAGGGTTAGGGTTAGGGTTAGGGTTAGCGTTAGGGTAAGGGTAATGGTAAGGGTTAGGGTTAGGGTTAACGTAAGGGTAAGCATTAGGGTTAGGGTTAGGGTTTGGTTTAGGGTAAGGGTTAGGGTTAGGTTTATGGTAAGGGTAAGGTTTAGGTTTAGGGTTAGTGTTAGGGTTAGGGTTAGGGTAAGGGTAAAGGTTAGGATTAGGGTTAGTGTTAGGTTTAGGGTTAGGGTAAGGGTAAGGGTTAGGGTTAGATTTAGGGTAAGGTTTAGCGTTAGGGTTAGGGTTTAGGGTCGGGTTTAGGGTAAGGGTAAGGGTAAGGGTTAGGGTTAAGTTTAGGGTTAAGATTAGTGTTAGGGTTAGGGTTAGGGTAGGGTAAGGGTTAGGGTTAGGGTAAGGGTTAGGGGTTAGGATTAGGATTAGTGGTAGGGTTATGGTAAGGGTTAGGGTTAGGGTTAGGGTTTAAGTTTTAGGGTTAGGGTTTCGTTTTAGGGTTAGGGTTAGGATTAGGGTAAGGGTAAGAGTTAGGGTTAGGATTAGGGTGAGGGTTAGGGTAAGGGTTAGGTTTAGGGTTAGGCTTAGGGTAAGGGTAAGGGTTAGGGTTAGGATTAGGGTTAGGGGTTAGGGGTTTAGGGTTAGGGTTAGGGTTAGAATAAGGGTTAGGCTTAGGGTTAGAGTTAGGGTAAGGGTAAGTTTTTGGGTTAGGGTTAGGGTTAGGGTTAGGGTAAGTGTTACGGTTAGGGTTAGGGGTTAGGTTTAGGGTGGGGTTAAGGGTTAGGGTTAGGGTTAGGGTAAGAGTAAGGGTTAGGGGTAAGGTTAGGGTTAGGGTAAGTGTTAGTGTTAGGGTTAGGGTTAGAGTTAGTGTTAAGGTAAGTTTAAGGGTTAGGGTTAGGGTTAGGTGTTAGGGTTAGAGTTAGTTTAGGGTTACGTTTATGGTTAGGGTTAGGGTAAGGGTAAGGGTTAGGGTTAGGATTAATATTAGGGTTAGGGTTAGGTTTAGAGTTATGGTTAGGGTAAGGGTTACGGTTTAATGTTAGGGTTAGGGTTATGGTAAGGGTTAGGGTTAGGGTTAGGGTTATGGATATGATTAGGGTTAGTTTTTTGTGTAAGGGTTAGGGTTATGGTTATGGTTAGGGTTAGGTTAAGGGTAAACGGGTAGGGTTAGGGTTAGGGTTAAGGTAAAGTTAAGGGTTAGGCTTAGGGTTAGGGTTAGGGTAAGAGTAAGGGTTAGGGTTAGGGTTAGGGTAAGTGTTAAGGTTAGGGGTTAGGGTTAGTGTTAGGATTAGGTTAAGGGTTAAATTTAGGATTAGGGTTAGGGTATGGGTTAGGGTTAGGTTTAGGATTAGGGTAGGGATTAGGGTAAGGGTAAGTGTTAGGGTTAGTGTTAGGGATAGGTGAAGGGTTAGGTTTAGGGTTAGGGTTAGTGTTAGGATAAGGGTTAGGGTTTGGGTTAGGGTAAGGGTTAGGGTTAGGGTTAGGGTTAGGGTACGAGTTAGGGTTAGGGTTAGGTTTAGTGTTGTGGTTAAGGTTAGGGTTAGGGTAAGGGTTAGGGTTAAGGTTAGGTTTAGTTTTTGGTTTAGGGTTTGTGTTAGGGTTAGAGTAATGGTAAGGGTTAGGATTAGGATTGGAGTTACGGTTAGGTTAAGGGTTAGGGTGAGGGTTCGGGTTACGGTTAGGTTTTGGGTTACGGTTAGGGTAAGGGTAAGGGTTAGGGTTATGGTTAGGTTTAGTGTTATGGTTAAGGTTAGGGTTAGGGTAAGGGTTAGTGTTAGGTTTAGGATAAGGGTAAGGTTTTGGGGTAGGATTAGGGTTAGGGTTAGTTTTGGGGTAAGGGTAATTGTAAGGGTTATGGTTAGGTTTAGGGTTAGGTTTAGGGTTATGGTAATGGTGAGGGTTAGGTTTAGGGTAAGAGTTAGGGTTAGGGTTAGGGTTAGGGTAGGGGTTAGGGTAAGGGTAAGTGTTAGGTTTAGGGTTAGGTTTAGGATAAGCTTAAGGGTTAGGGTTAGGGTTAGGGTTAGGTTTAGGGGTTAGGGTAATGGTTAGGTTTAGGGTTAGGGGTTAGGGTTAGTGTTAGGGTTAGGTTAAGGGTTAGGGTTAGGGTTAGGGTTAGGATTAGGGTTAGGGTTAGGGTTAGGGTTAGGGTAAGGCTAAGTGTTAGGGTTAGGGTTAGGATTAGGGTTAGGGTTAGGGTTAGGATTAGGGTTAGGGTAGGGGTTAGGGTTAGGGTTAGGGTTAGGGTAAGGGTAAGTGTTAATGTTAGGGTTAGAATAAGGGTAAGGTTTAGGGTTAGGGTTAGGGTTAGGGTTAGGTTTAGGGTTAGGGTTAGGGTAAGGGTAAGGGATAGGATTAGGGTTAGGGTTAGTGTTAGGTTTAGGGTTAGGGTTAGGGTAAGGGCAATTGTTAGGGTTAGGGTTAGGGTTAAGTTTAGGATTAGGGTTAGGGTTAGGGTTAGGTTTAGGGTTAGGGTTAGGGTAAGGGTTAGGGTTAGGGTTAGGGTTAGCGGTTAGGGTTAGGGTTAGGGTTAGTTTTAGGTTTAGGGTAATGGTAAGGGTTAGGGTTAGTGTTAGGTTTAGGGTTAGGGTTAGGGTAAGGGTAAGGGTTAGGGATATGGGTACGTTTAGGTTTAAGTTTAGGGTTAGGGTTAATGTTAGGGTTAGGTTTATGGTTAGGGTTAGGGTAAGGGTAAGGATTAGGGTTAGGGTTAGGTTTAGCGTTAGGGTTAAGGTTAGGGTTAGGGTTACGGTTAGGGTAAGGGTTAGGGTTAGGGTTATTGTAAGTGTTAGGGTTAGGGTTCGGGTTAGGGTTAGAGTTAGGCTTAGGGTAAGGGTAAGGGGTAGGTTTACGTTTAGGGTTAGGTTAAGGTTTAGGGTTAGGGTTAGGGTTTAGGGTTAGGGTTAGGGTTAGGGTTAGGATAAGTGTTAGGGTTATGGTAAGGTTAAGTGTTGGGGTTAGGGTTAGTTTTAGTGTTGGGGTTAAGGTTAGGGTTACGGTTAGGGTAAGGGTAAGGGTTATTGTTAGGGTTAGGGTTAGGATTAGGGTTAGCGATAGGGTAAGGGTAAGGGTTAGGGTTAGGGTTAGGGTTAATGTAAGTGTAAGGGTTTGGGTTAGGGTTAGGTTATGGGTAAGGTTTAAGGTTAGGGTTAGGGTTAGGGTAAGGGTAAGGCTTAGGTTTAGGGTTAGGGTTATGGTTAAGGTTAGGGTTAGGTTTATGGTTAGTGTGCGGGTAAGGGTTAGGGTTACGGTTAGGCTTAGGGTAAGGTTTAGGGTTACGGTTAGGGCTAGGGTAGGGATTAGAGTAAGTGTTAGGGTTAGGATTAGGGTTAGGATAAGGGTAAGGGTTAGGGTTAGCGTTAGGATAATGGGTTAGGGTTAGGGTTATGGTTAGGGTTAGCGGGTAGCGTTAGTGTTAGGGTTAGAATAAGGGTTAGGGTTAGGGGTTAGGGTTAGTGTTGGGATTAGGTTAAGGGTTAGGGTTTGGGTTAGGGTAAGGGTATGTGTTAGGGTTAGGTTTAGGGTTAGGGTTAAGATTAGGGTTAGGGTTAGTGTTAGGGTTATGGTAAGGGTTATGGGTAGGGTTAGGGTAAGGGTGAGGGTTAGAGTTAGGGTTAGGATTAGAGTTAGGTTTAGGGTTAGGGTAATGGTAAGGGTTAGGATTAGGGTTATGGTTAGGGTTAGGTTAAGGGTACGGGTTAGGGTTTAGGGTTAGAGTTATAGTTAGGTTAAGGGTTAGGGTTAATGTTAGGGTTAGGGTTATGTTAATGGTTAGGGGTATGGTTATGTTTAGGGTTGGTTTTTGGGTAAGGGTAAGGGTTAGGGTTAGGGTTTGGGTTAGGTTTAATATTAGGGTTAGGTTAGTGTTACGGTTATGGTAAGGTTTAGGGGAAGGGTTGTGGTAAGGGTGAGGGTTACGGTTAGGGTTAGGGTTAGATTTAGGTTCAGGATTAGGGTAAGGGTAAGGGTTAGGATTAAGGTTAGGGTTAGGGTTAGGTTAAGGGTTCGGGTTAGGGTTTAGGGTTAGAGTTATGGTTAGGGTAAGGGTTAGGGTTAATGTTACGGTTAGGGTTATGGTAAGGGTTAGGGTTAGGGTTGGGGTTATGGTTATGTTTATGGTTAGTTTTTGGGTAAGTTTTAGGGTTAGGGTTACCATTAGGTTTAGGGTTAGATTTAGAGTTATGAGTAGGGTTAGGGTTAGGCTTAGGGTTAGAGTATGTGTTAGGGTTAGGGTTAGCGTTAGGGTAAGGGTTAGGGTTAGGGTTAAGGTAAAGGTAAGGGTTAGGGTTAGGGTTAGGTTTAGGTTTAGGGTAAGGGTTAGGGTTAGGTTTCGGGTAAGTGTAAGTTTTAGGCTAAGGGTTAGGGTCAGTGTTAGGGTTAGGTTAATGGTTATGGTTATGGTTAGGGTTAGGTTTAGGATAAGGGTTAGGTTTAGGATTAGGGTTAGGTTAAGGGTTAGGCTTAGGGTTAGGGTTAGGGTTAGGATAAGTGTTAAGGTTAGGGGTTAGGGTTAGTGTTAGGATTAGGTTAAGGGTTAAATTTAGGATTAGGGTTAGGGTATGGGTTAGGGTTAGGTTTAGGATTAGGGTAGGGATTAGGGTAAGGGTAAGTGTTAGGGTTAGTGTTAGGGTTAGGTTAAGGGTTAGGGTTAGGGTTAGGGTTAGTGTTAGGATAAGGGTTAGGGTTAGGGTTAGGGTAAGGGTTAGAGTTAGGGTTAGGGTTAGGGTACGAGTTAGGGTTAGGGTTAGGTTTAGTGTTGTGGTTAAGGTCAGGGTTAGGGTAAGGGTTAGGGTTAAGGTTAGGTTTAGTTTTTGGTTTAGGGTTTGTGTTAGGGTTAGAGTAATGGTAAGGGTTAGGATTAGGATTGGAGTTACGGTTAGGTTAAGGGTTAGGGTGAGGGTAAGGGTTAGGGTTATGGTTAGGTTTAGTGTTATGGTTAAGGTTAGGGTTAGGGTAAGGGTTAGTGTTAGGTTTAGGATAAGGGTAAGGTTTAGAGTTAGGATTAGGGTTAGAGTTAGTTTTGGGGTAAGGGTAATTGTAAGGGTTATGGTTAGGTTTACGGTTGGTTTAGGGTTATGGTAATGGTAACGGTTAGGTTTAGGGTTAAGAGTTAGGGTTAGGGTTAGGGTTAGGGTAGGGTTTAGAGTAAGGGTAAGTGTTAGGGTTAGGGTTAGGTTTAGGATAAGGTTAAGGGTTAGGGTTAGGGTTATGGTTAGGTTTAGGGGTTAGGGTAATGGTTAGGTTTAGGGTTAGGGGTTAGGGTTAGTGTTAGGGTTAGGTTAAGGGTTAGGGTTAGGGTTAGGGTTAGGATTAGGGTTAGGGTTAGGGTTAGAGTTAGGGTTAGGGTAAGGGTAAGTGTTAGGGTAAGGGTTAGGATTAGGGTTAGGGTTAGGATTAGGGTTAGGGTAGGGGTTAGGGTTAGGGTTAGGGTTAGGGTAAGTGTAAGTGTTAATGTTAGGGTTAGAATAAGGGTAAGGTTTAGGGTTAGGGTTAGGGTTAGGGTTAGGTTTAGGGTTAGGGTTAGGGTAAGGGTAAGGGATAGGGTTAGGGTTAGGGTTAGTGTTAGGTTTAGGGTTAGGGTTAGGGTAAGGGCAATTGTTAGGGTTAGGGTTAGGGTTAAGTTTAGGATTAGGGTTAGGGGTTAGGGTTAGGTTTAGGGTTAGGGTTAGGGTAACGGTAAGGTTAGGTTTAGGTTTAGGGTTAAGGTTAGGGTTAGGGTTAGGATTAGGGTAGGGTAAGGGTTACGGTTAGGGTAAGGGTTAGGGTTATGGTTAGGGTAAAGTGTATGGTTAGGGTCAGATTTAGGGTTAGGGTTAGGATTAGGGTAAGGGTAAGAGTTAGCGTTAGGATTAGGGTGAGGCTTAGGGTAAGGGTTTTTGTTAGGATTAGGCTTAGGATAAGGGTAATGGTTAGGGTTAGGGTTAGGGTTAGGGTTAGGGGTTAGGGTTAGGGTTAGGGTTAGGTTTAGGTTTAGAGTAAAGGTAAGGGTTAGGGTTAGTGTTAGGTTTAGGGTTAGGGTTAGGGTAAGGGTAAGGGTTAGGGATATGGGTACGTTTAGGTTTAAGTTTAGGGTTAGGGTTAATGTTAGGGTTAGGTTTATGGTTAGGGTTAGGGCAAGGGTAAGGATTAGGGTTAGGGTTAGGTTTAGCGTTAGGGTTAAGGTTAGGGTTAGGGTTACGGTTAGGGTAAGGGTTAGGGTTAGGGTTATTGTAAGTGTTAGGGTTAGGGTTCGGGTTAGGGTTAGAGTTAGGCTTAGGGTAAGGGTAAGGGGTAGGGTTAGGTTTAGGGTTAGATTAAGGTTTAGGGTTAGGGTTAGGGTTTAGGGTTAGGGTTAGGGTTAGGGTTAGGATAAGTGTTAGGGTTATGGTAAGGTTAAGTGTTGGGGTTAGGGTTAGTTTTAGGGTTGGGATTAAGGTTAGGGTTACGGTTAGGGTAAGGGTAAGGGTTATTGTTAGGGTTAGGATTAGGGTTAGCGATAGGGTAAGGGTAAGGGTTAGGGTTAGGGTTAGGGTTAATGTAAGTGTAAGGGTTTGGGTTAGGGTTAGGTTATGGGTAAGGTTTAAGGTTAGGGTTAGGGTTAGGGTAAGGGTAAGGGTTAGGTTTAGGGTTAGGGTTGTGCTTAAGGTTAGGGTTAGGTTTATGGTTAGTGTGCGGGTAAGGGTTAGGGTTACGGTTAGGCTTAGGGTAAGGTTTAAGGTTAGGGTTAGGGCTAGGGTAGGGATTAGAATAAGTGTTAGGGTTAGGATTAGGGTTAGGATAAGGGTAAGGGTTAGGGTTAGCATTAGGATAATGTTTTAGGGTTAGGGTTATGGTTAGGGTTAGCGGGTAGCGTTAGTGTTAGGGTTAGAATAAGGGTTAGGGTTAGGGGTTAGGGTTAGTGTTAGGATTAGGTTAAGGGTTAGGGTTTGGGTTAGGGTAAGGGTATGTGTTAGGGTTAGGTTTAGGGTTAGGGTTAAGATTAGGGTTAGGGTTAGTGTTAGGGTTATGGTAAGGGTTATGGGTAGGGTTAGGGTAAGGGTGAGGGTTAGATTTAGGGTTAGGATTAGAGTTAGGTTAAGGGTTAGGGTAATGGTAAGGGTTAGGATTAGGGTTAGGGTTAGGTTTATGGTTAGGTTAAGGGTACGGGTTAGGGTTTAGGGTTAGAGTTATAGTTAGGTTAAGGGTTAGGGTTAATGTTAGGGTTAGGGTTATGTTAATGGTTAGGGGTATGGTTATGTTTAGGGTTAGTTTTTGGGTAAGGGTAAGGGTTAGGGTTAGGGTTTGGGTTAGGTTTAATATTAGGGTTAGGTTAGTGTTACGGTTATGGTAAGGTTTAGGAGAAGGGTTAGGGTAAGGGTGAGGGTTACGGTTAGGGTTAGGGTTAGATTTAGGTTCAGGATTAGGGTAAGGGTAAGGGTTAGGATTAAGGTTAGGGTTAGGGTTAGGTTAAGGGTTCGGGTTAGGGTTTAGGGTTAGAGCTATGGTTAGGGTAAGGGTTAGGGTTAATGTTAGGGTTAGGGTTATGGTAAGGGTTAGGGTTAGAGTCGGGGTTATGGTTATGTTTATGGTTAGTTTTTGGGTAAGTTTTAGGGTTAGGATTACCATTAGGTTTAGGGTTAGGTTTAGAATTATGAGTAGGGTTAGGGTTAGGCTTAGGGTTAGAGTATGTGTTAGGGTTAGGGTTAGCGTTAGGGTAAGGGTTAGGGCTAGGGTTAAGGTAAAGGTAAGGGTTAGGGTTAGGGTTAGGTTTAGTTTTAGGGTAAGGATTAGGGTTAGGTTTCGGGTAAGTGTAAGTTTTAGGCTAAGGGTTAGGGTCAGTGTTAGGGTTAGGTTAATGGTTATGGTTATGGTTAGGGTTAGGGTTAGGATAAGGGTTAGGTTTAGGATTAGGGTTAGGTTAAGGGTTAGGCTTAGGGTTAGGGTTAGGGTTAGGATAAGTGTTAGGCTTAGGGTTTGGGTTAGGGTTAGGGTTAGGGTAAGGGTTAGGGTTAAGGTTAGGGTAAGGGTAAGGGTTAGGGAAAAGATCAGGGAAAGGGTTAGGGTTACAGTTAGGTTTAGGGTTAGGTTAAGTGTTAGTGTTAGGTTTAGGTGAGGGTTAGGGTAAGGGTTAGGGTTTGGGTTAGGGTTAGGTGTTAGGGATAGGGTTAGGGTTAGCGTTAGGGTAAGGTTAAGGGTTAGGTTTAGGGTTATGGTTAGGTTTAGGGTTAGGGTGAGTGTAGGGTAAGGGTTAGGTTTAGGGTTAGGTTTAGCGTTAGGGTAAGGGTAAGGGTTGGGTTTAGGATTAGCGTTAGGGTTAGGGTAAGGGTTAGGGTTAGGGTTAGGGTTAGGGTTAGGTTTGGGGTTAGAGTTAAGTTTAGGGTTAGGGTTAGGGTTAGTGTTAGGGTTAGGGTTAGGGTTAGGGTTAGGGTTAGGTGTAGGGTTAGGGTTAATATAAGGGTTAGGTTTAATGTTACGGTTAGGGTTAGGTTTAGGGTTAGGGTTAGGGTAGGGGTTAGGGTAAGGATAAGTGTTAATGTTAGGGTTAGAATAAGGGTAAGGGTTAGGGTTAGGTTAAGGGTTAGTGTTAGGATTAGGGTTAGGGTTTGGGTTAGGGTAAGGGTAAGGGTAAGGGATAGGGTTAGGGTTAGTGTTAGGTTTAGGGTTAGGGTTATGGTAAGGGCAATTGTTAGGTTTAGGGTTAGGGTTAAGGTTAGGGTAAGGGTTAGGTTTAGGGTTAGGGTTAATGTTAGGGTTAGGGTTAGGGTTAGGGTAGGGTAAGGGTTAGGGTTAGGGTAAGGGTTAGGGTTAGGGTTAGGGTTAAGTTTAGGGTTAGAGTTAGTTTTAGGGTTAGGGTTAGGGTTAGGGTAAGGGTAAGAGTTATTGTTAGGATTAGGGTGAGGGTTAGGGTAATGGTTAGGGTTATTGTTAGGGTTAGGCTTAGGGTAAGGGTAAGGGTTAGGGTTAGGGTTAGGATTAGGTAATGGTTAGGGTTAGGTTTAGGGTTACGGTAAAGGTAAGGTTTAGGGTGAGTGTTAGGTTTAGTGTTAGGGTTAGGGTAAGGGTAAGGATTAGGGATAGGGTTAGGTTTCGGGTTAAGTTTAGGGTTAGCCTTAATGTTAGGGTTAGGTTTAGGGTTAGGTTTATGGTAAGGGTAAGGTTTAGGGTTAGGGTTAGCCTTAGGGTAAGGTTTAGGGTTAGGGTTAGGGCTAGGGTAGGGATTAGAGTAAGTGTTAGGGTTAGCGTTAGGGTTAGGATAAGGGTAAGGGTTATCATTAGGGTTAGGATAAGGGGTTAGAGTTAGGGTTAGGGTTAGCGGTTAGCGTTAGTGTTAAGGTTAGGATAAGGGTTAGGGTTAGGGGTTAGGGTTAGTGTTAGGATTAGTTTAAGGGTTAGGGTTAGGGTTAGGATAAGGGTTAGGGTTAGGGTTAGGGTTAGAGTTAGGGTTAGGGTAACTTTTAGGGTTAGGGTTAGGGTTAGGGTTAGTGTTTGGGTAAGGGTTAGGGTTAGGGTAAGGTTTAGGGTTGGGGTTAAGGTTAGGGTTAGGGTTAGGGTAAGAGTAAGGGTTAGGGTTAGGGTTAGGGTAAGGGCAAGTGTTAGGGTTAGGGTTAGGGTTAGGGTTAGGGTAAGGGTTAGGGTAGGGTTAGAGTTAGGGTTAGGTATAGGGTTACGGTTATGGTTAGGGTTAGGGTTAGGGTAAGTGTATGTTTTAGGATTAGTGTTAGGCTTAGGGTTAGGGTTAGGGTTAGGGTTAAGGTAAGGGTAAGGGTTAGGGATAGGGTTAGGGGTAGGTTTAGGGTAAGGTTTAGGGTTAGGTTTAGGGTAAGGGTAAGGTTGAGGGTTCGGGTTAGGGTTAGGGTTAGGGTTAAGGTAAGGGTAAAGGTTAGGGTTAGGGTTAGGGTTTGGTTTAGGGTTAGGATAAGGGTAAGGGTTAGGATTAGGTTTAAGTTTAACGTTAAGGCTAGGGTTAGGGTTAGGGTCCGGGTTAAGGTTAAAGTTAGGGTTAGGGGTAGGGTTACGTTTAGGGTAAGTGTTAGGGTTAGGGGAAGGTTTAGGGTTAGGGATAAGGTTAGGGTTAGAGTTAGGTTTAGGGTTAAGGTAAGGGTAAGTGTTAGGGTTAGGGTTAGGGTAAGGATTAGGGTTAGGGTTAGGGTTAGGGTAAGGATTATTGTTAATTTTAGGGTTAGGGTTAGTTTTAGGGTTAGGGTTAGGGGAAGGGGAAAGGCTAGGGTTAGGGTTACGGTAAGGTTTAGGGTTAGGTTTAGGGTTAAGGTTAGGGTTATGGTAGTTTTAGGGTTAGGGTTAGGGTTAGGGTAAGGGTTGTGGTTAAGATTAGGGTTAGGGTAGGGTTAGGGTTAGGGTAAGGGTAAGGTTTAGGGTTAGGTTTAGGTTTAGGGTTAGGTTTAGTGTTGGGGTTAAGGTTAGTTTTAGGGTTAGGGTAAGGGTAAGGGTTAGGGTTAGGGTTAGGGTTAGGGTTAGGGTTAAGGTTAGGGTTAGGGTTAGGGTTAGGGTTAGATTTAGGGTAGGGTTAGGTTAAGGGTAAGGGTTAGTGTTACAGTTAGGGTTAGGGTTTGGGTAAGGGTAAGGGTAAGGGTTATTGATAGGGTTAGGTTTAGGGTTAGGTTTAGGTTTAGGGTTAGGGTAATGTTAAGGGTTAGAGTTAGGGTTAGGGTAAAGGTTAGGGTTAGGGTAAGGGTAAGGGGGAGGTTAGCGTTACGGTTATGGTTAGGGTAAGGGTTAGGGTTAGGGTTAGGGTTAGGGTTAGGTTTAGGTTTAGGTTTAGGGTAAGGGTAAGGGTTAGGGTTAGGGATAGGGTTAGGGTTAGGGTAAAGGTAAAGGTTCGGGTTAGTTTTAGGTTTAGAGTTAGACTTAGGGTAAGGGAAAGGGTTAGGGATGGGGTTAGGGTTAGGGTTAAGTTTAGGGTAAGGTTTAGGGTTAGGGTAAGGGTAAGAATTAGGGTTAGGATTAGGGTGACATTTAGGATAAGTGTTAAGGTTAGGGTTAGGGTTAGGGTTAGGGTTAGGGTAAAGTTAAGGGTTAGGGTTAGGGTAAGGTTTAAGGTTAGGGTTAGGGTTAGGGTTAGGGTAGGGTAAGGGTTAGGGTTAGGGTAAGGGTTAGGTTTAGGTTTAGGATTAGTGGTAGGGTTATGGTAAGGGTTTGGGTTAGGGTTAGTGTTAAGTTTAGGGTTAGGGTTAGTTTTAGGATGAGGGTTAGGTTTAGGTTAAGGGTAAGAGTTAGGGTTAGTGTTAGGGTGAGGGTTAGTGTAAGGGTTAGAGTTAGGGTTAGGCTTAGGGTAAGGTTAAGGGTTAGGGTTAGGGTTAGGGGCTAGGGTTAGGGTTAGGGTTAGGGTTAGGGTTAGGTTTAGGGTTAGGGATAGGGTAAGGGTAAGGGTTAGGGATAGGGTTAGGTTTAGGGTTAAGTTTAGGGTTAGGGTTAATGTTAGGGTTAGGTTTAGGGTTAGGGTTAGGGTAAGGGTAAGGACTGCGGTTAGGGTTAAGTTTAGCGTTAGGGTTAAGAAAAGGGTTAGGGTTAGGGTTAGGGTAAGGGTTAGGGTTAGGGTTAGGGTTAGGGTAAGGGTTAGGGTTAGGGTTCGGGTTAGGGTTAGAGTTAGGCTTAGGGCAAGGGTAAGGGTTAGGGTTAGGGTTAGGGTTAGGTTAATGGTTAGGGTTAGGGTTAGGATAAGGGTTAGGGTTAGGGTTAGGGTTAGAGTTAGGGTAAGGGTTAGTTTTAGGGTTAGGGTTAGGGTAAGGGTTAAGGTTAGGGTTAGGGTTAGGTTTAGGGTTGGGGTTAGGGTTAGGGTTAGGGTTAGGGTTAGGGTTATGGTTACGTTTATGGTTAGGGTGAGGGGAAGGGTAAGTTTAGGGTTAGGGTTGGGTTTAGGGTTGGGTTTAAGGTTAGGGTTAGGGTTAGGTTTAGTGTAAGGGTAAGAGTTAGGGTTAGGGTTAAGGTTAGGGTAAGGGTTAGGGTAGGGTTAGGGTTAGGATTAGGTATAGGGTTACGGTTAGGTTTACGGTTAGGGTTAGGGTAAGTGTATGTGTTAGGGTTAGTGTTCGGTTTAGGGTTAGGGTTAGGGTTAAGATAAGGGCAAGGGTTAGGGTTAGGGGTAGTGGTAGGTTTAGGGTAAGGGTTAGGGTTAGGTTTAGGGTAAGGGTAAGGTTGAGGTTTCAGGTTAGGGTTACGGTAAGGGTAAAGGTTAGGCTTAGGGTTAGCATTAGATTTAGGGTTAGGGTAAGGGTAAGGGTTAGGATTAGTGTTATGGTTATGGTTATGGTTATGGTTAGGGTTAGGGTTAGGGTTAGGGTTAGGTTTAAGGTTAGGGTTAGGGTAAGGGTTAGGGTTAGGGTTAGGGTTAGGGTTAAGGTTAAGGTTAGATTTAGGGATAGGGTTAGGTTAGGGTTAGGGTTAGGGTTTGGGTTTAGGGTTAGGGTTAGGGTTATTGTAAGAGCTATGGTTAGGTTTAGGGTTAATGTAAGGATTAGGGTTATGGTTAGGGTTAGGGTAAGGGTAAGTGTTAGGGTTAGGGTTAGGGTTAGGAAAAGTGTTAGGCTTAGGGTCAGTGTTAGTATTAGGGTTAGGGTAAGTGTTAGGGTTAGGGTTAGGGTTAGGGTGACGGTTAGGGTTAGGGTTTGGGTTAGGGTTAGGTGTTAGGGATAGGGTTAGGGTTAGGGTTAGAGTTAGTGTAACATTAAGGGTTAGGGTTAGGGTTAGGGTTAGGTTTAGGGTTAGGGTGAGTGTAGGGTAAGGGTTAGGGTTAGGGTTAGGGTTAACCTTAGCGTTAGTGTTAGGGTTAGGGTAAGGTTTAGGGTTAGGGTTAGTGTAAGGGTATAGGTTAGGGTTAGGGTTAGGGTTAGGGAAAGGGTAAGCGTTAGGGTTAGGATTAGGGTTAAGGTGAGGATTAGGGTTAGGGTTAGGGTTCGGGTAAGGGTTAGCCTTAGGGTTAGGGTAAGGTTGAGGGTTAGGGTTAGGATTAGGGTTAGGTTTAGGCTTAGGGTTAGGGTTAGAGTAAGGGTTAGGGTTTTGGTTAGGGTTAAGTTTAGGGTTAGGGTTAGGGTTTGGGTAAGAGTAAGGGTTAGGTTTAGGATTAGGGTTAGGGTTAGGGTAAGTGTTAGTGTTAGTGTTAGTGTTAGGGTTAGGGTTAGGGTATGCGTTAGGGTTAGGGTTACGGTAAGGGTTAGGATTAGGGTTAGGGTTAGGGTAAGAGTATGTGTTAGCGTTAGGATTTGGGTTAGGGGTAGGGTTAGCGTTAGGGTAAGGGTAAGGGTTAGGGTTAGGGTTAAGCTAACGGTAAGGGTTAGGGTTATGGTTAGGTTTAGGTTTACGGTAAGGGTTAGGGTTAGGTTTAGGGTAAGGGTAAGGTTTACGATTAGGGTTAGGGTTAGGGTTAGGGTAAGGGTTAGGGTTAAGTTTAGGGTTAGGGTTAGGGTAAGTGTAAGGGTAAGTGTATGTGTTAGGGTTAGTGTTAGGGTTAGGGTTAGGGTTACGGTTAGGGTTAAGGTAAGGGTAAGCTGTAGGGTTAGGGTTAGGGTTTGGTTTAGGGTAAGGGTTAGGGTTAGGTTTATGATAAGGGTAAGGTGTAGGTTTAGGGTTACGGTTAGGGTTAGGGTTAGGGTAAGGGTAAAGGTTAGGATTAGGGTTAGGGTTAGGTTTAGGGTTAGGGTAAAGGTAAGGGTTATGGGTAGATTTAGGGTAAAGTTTAGCGTTAGGGTTAGGGTTAGGGTCGGGTGTAGGGTAAGGGTAAGAGTAAGGGTTAGGGTTAAGTTTAGGGTTAAGGTTAGGGTTAGGGTTAGGGTTAGCGGTTAGATTTAGTGTTAGGTTTAGAATAAGAGTTAGGGTTAGAGATTAGGGTTAGTGTTAGGATTAGTTTAAGGGGTAGGGTTAGGGTTAGGATAAGGGTTAGGGTTAGGGTTAGGGTTAGAGTTAGGGTAAGGGTAAGTTTTAGGGTTAGGGTTAGGTTTATGGTTAGGGTTAGGGTAAGGGTTAGGGTTAGGGTTAGGGTTAGGTTTACTGTTGGGGTTAAGATAGGGTTAGGGTTAGGGTAAGGGTAATGGTTAGTTTTAGGGTTAGGGTTAGGGTAAGTGTTAAGGTTAGGGGTTAGGGTTAGTATTAGTGTTAGGTTAAGGGTTAAAGTTAGGATTAGGGTTAGGGTAAGGGTTAGGGTTAGGTTTAGGATAAGGGTAGGGATTAGGGTAAGGGTAAGTGTTAGGGTTAGTGTTAGGGTTAGGTTAAGGGTTAGGGTTAGGGTTAGGGTTAGTGTTAGGATAAGGGTTAAGTTTAGGGTAAGGTAAGGGTAAGTGTTAGGGTTAGGGTTAGCGTTAGGGGTATGGATAGTGTTAGGGTAACGGTAAGGTTTAGGGTTAGGGTTAGGGTAAGGGTAAGGGTTAGGGTTAGGGTTAGGGTTATGGTTAAGGATATGGTTAGGTTTAGGTTTAGGGTACGGGTATGGGTTAGGTTTAGGGTTCGGGTTAGGCTTAGGGTAAGTTTTAGTGTTAGGGATAGGGCTAGGGTAGGGGTTAGAGTAAGTGTTAGGGATAGGGTTAAGGTTAGGATAAGTGTAAGGGTTAGGGTTAGGCTTAGGGTTAGGGGTTAGGGTTAGTGTTAGGGTTAGGGTAATGGTTAGGTTTAGGGGTTAGGGTTAGTGTTAGGATTAGTTTAAGGGTTAGGGTTAGGGTTAGGGTTAGGATAAGGGTTAGGTTAGGGTTAGGGTTACGGTTAGGGTCAGGGTTAAGGTTAGGGTTAGGGTAAGGTTTAGGGTTAGGGTTAGGTTTAGGGTAAGGGTAAGGGTTAGGGTTAGGATTAGGGTTAGGGTTAGGGTTAGGGTTGGGTTTAGGGTTGGGTTTAAGGTTAGGGTTAGGGTTAGGGTTAGGGTAGGTTTAGGGTTATTTTTAGTGTAAGGTTTAGGTTGAGGTTTCGGCTTAGGGTTAGGTTTTGGTTAGAGTAAGGGTAAGGGTTAGGGTTAGGGTTAGGGTTAGGTTTAGGGTTAGGGTAAGGGTAAGGGTTAGGATTAGGGTTAGGGTAAGGGATAGGGTTAGGGTAAAGGTAAGGATTAGGGTGAGGGTTAGATTTAGGGTTGGGGTTAAGATTAGGTTTAGGGTTAGGGTAAGGGTCGGGGTTACGGTTTGGGTTAGGGTGAGGGTTAGGTAAGGGTAAGGGTTAGGGTTAAGGTTACGATTATGGTTAGGGTTAGTGTTAGGGTTAGGGTTAGGATTAGGTTTAAGGTTAGGGTTAGGGTAAGTGTTAGGGTTAGGGTTAGGGTTAAGGTTAGGGTTAGGGTTAGGGTTAGGTTTAATGTTTTAGTTAGGATAAGGGAAAGGGTTAGTGTTAGAGTTAGGGTTAGGGTTAGGGTAAGGGTAAGGGTTAGGGTTAGGCTTAAGTTTACGGTTAGTGTTAGGGTTAGGGTTAGGATTAGGTTTAAGGTTATGGTTAGGGTAAGTGTTAAGGTTAGGGTTAGGGTTAATGTTAGGGTAGGGTTAGGGTTAGGTTTAATGTTAGGGTTAGGATAAATGTAAGGGTTAGTGTTAGAGTTAGGGTTAGGGTTAGGGTAAGGGTAAGGGATAGGGTTAGGTTTAGGGTTAGGGGATATTTTTAGGGTTAGGTTTAGGGTTAGGGTTAGTGTAGGGTTAAGATTTAGGGTTATGGATAGGGTTAGGGTAAGGGTAAGGTTTAGAGTTAGGGTTAGGTTTAGGGTAAGGTTAAGGGTTAGGGTTAGGGTTAGGGTTATGGTTAAGGTTAGGGTTAGGTTTAGGGTTAGGATAGGGGTAATTGTTAGGGTTAGGGTTAGGGTTAGGCTTAGGGTAAGCTTTAGGGTTAGGGTTAGGCCTAGGGTAGGGGTTAGAGTAAGTGTTAGGGATAGGGTTAGGGTTAGCGATAGTGTTAGGGTTAGGGTTAGGATTAGGGTTAGGTTTAGGGTTAGGGTTAGGGTTAGGGTAAGGGTAAGGATTAGGGTTAGGGTTAGCGTTAGGGTTAAGGTTAGGGTTAGGCTTAGGGTAGGGTAAGGGTTAGGGTTAGGTTAGCGTAAGGGTTAGGTTTAGGTTTCGGGTTAGGGTTAGGGTTAGGATTTGGGTTAGGGTAAGGTTAAGGTTTAGGGTTAGGTTTAGGGTGAGGTTTAGGTTTAGTGCTGGGGTTAAGTTTAGGGTTAGGGTAAGGGTTAGGCTTAGGGTAAAGTTAGGGTTAGGGTTAGGGTTAGATTTAGGGTTGGGGTTAAGGTTAGGTTTAGGGTTAGGATAAGGGTAAGGGTTAGGGTTAGGGTTAGATTTAGGGTTAGGGTAAGGGTAAGGGTTAGGGTTAGGGCTAAGGTTAGGGTTAGGGTAAGTGTTAGGGTTAGGGTTAGGGTTAGGTTTAAGGTTAGGGTAACGGTTAGGGTTAGGGTTAGGTTTAGGGTTAGGGTTAGGTAAAGGGTAAAGGTTAGTGTTAGAGTTAGGGTCAGGGTTAGGCAAAGGGTAAGGGTTAGGGTTAGGGTTAGGGTAAGTATTAGGGTAAGTGTTAGGGCTAATTAAGGGTTAGGAGTAGGGTTAGGGTTAGCATTAAGGTTAGTGTTAGGGTTAGGGTAAGGGTAAGGGTTATAGTTAGGGTTAGGGGTTATGGTTAGGGATAGGTTTAGGGTTAGGTTTAGGGTAAGGGTAAGGGTTAGGGTTAGGGATAGGGTTAGGTTTAGGGTTAGGTTTAGGGTTAAGGTTAGGGTTAGATTTAGGGTTGGGGTTAGGGTAAGGGAAGGGTTAGAGTTAGGATTAGGGTTAGGGTTAGGGTAACGGTTAGGGTTAGGGTTAAGTTTAGGATTGGGGTTAGTTTTATGGTTAGGGTTAGTGTTAGGGTAA
>JANJXV010001482.1:72500-77500 GCA_024803745.1 Megascapheus bottae
GGGTTAAGTTTAGGTTTAGGGTTAGGTTTAGTGTTGGAGTTAAGTTTAGGGTTAGGGTAAGGGTTAGGGTTAGGGTAAGGTTAGGGTTAGGGTTAGGGTTAGATTTAGGTTTGGGATTAAGGTTAGGTTTAGGGTTAGGGTAAGTGTAAGGGTTAGGGTTAGCGTTAGGTTTAGGATTAGGGTAAGGGAAAGTGTTAGGGTTAGGGTTAGGGTTAGGGTTAGATTTAAGGTTAGTGTTACGGTTAGGGATAGGGTTAGGGAAAGGGTAAGAGTTAGGGTTAGGGTTAGGGTAAGTGTTAGGCTTAGTGTTAGGTGCTAGGGTAAGTGTTAGGGTTATGGTTAGGGTTAGGTTTAGGGTTTGCGTTAGTGTAAGGGAAAGTGCTAGGGTTAGGGATTGGGTTAGGGTTAGGTTAAAGGTAAGGGTTAGGGTTAATGTTAGGTTTAGGGTTAGGCTTAGGGTAAGGGTAAGGGTTAGGGATAGGGTTAGGGTTAGGGTTAAGTTTAGGGTAAGGGTTAGGGTTAGGGTAAGGGTAAGAATTAGGGTTAGGATTAGGGTGAGGGTTAGGGTAAGTGTTAGGGTTAGGGTTAGGGTTAGGGTTAGTGTTAGGGTAAGTTTAAGTGTTAGGGTTATGGTTAGGGTTAGGTGTTAGGGTTAGGGTTAGGTTAGGGTTAGGTTTAGGGTTAGGGATAGGGTAAGGGTAAGGGTGAGGGTTAGGGTTAGGGTTAGGGTTAAGGTTAGCGTTAGGGTTAGGGTAAGGGTAAGGGGGAGGTTAGTGTTAGGGTTATGGTTAGGGTAATGGTTAGGGTTAGGGTTAAGTATAGGGTTAGGGTTAAGGTTAAGGTTAGTGTTAGGGTTAGGGTTAGGGTTAGGTTTAGGTTCAGGGTAGGATAAGGGTAAGGGTTAGGGTTAAGGTTAGACTTAGGGTAAGGTTTAGGGTTAGCGTTAAGATTAGGGTAATGATAAGGGTAGGGTTAGGATTAGGGTTAGGGTTAGGGTAAGTGTTAGAGTTAGTGTTAGGTTTAGGGTTAGGATTAGGTTTAGGGTAGAGTTATGGTAAGGGTAAGGATTAGGGTTAGGGTTAGGGTTAGCGTTAGGATTAAGGTTAGGGTTAGGGTTAGGGTTAGGGTAACTTTAGGGTTAGGGTTCGGGTAAGAGTTAGGGTTAGGGTTCGGGTTAGGGTTAGAGTTATGCTTAGGGTAAGGTTAAGGTTTAGGGTTAGGGTTAGGGTTAGGGTTACGTTAATGATTTGGGTTAGGGTTTAGGGATAGGGTTAGGGTTGGGATAGGGTAAGCTTAAGGGTAAGGGTTATTGTAAGGGTTAGGGTTAGGGTTAGGGTTAGCGATAGGGTAAGGTTAAGGGTTAGGGTTAGGGTTAGGTTTAGGTTAAGGGTTAGGTTTAGGGTTAGGGTTAGGATAAGGGTTAGGGTTAGGTTTAGGGTTAGAGTTAGGGTAAGGGTAAGTTTTAGGGTTAGGGTTAGGTTTAGGGTTAGGGTTAGGTTAAGGGTTAGGGTTAAGGTTTGGGTTAGGTTTAGGGTTAGGTTTAGGGTAAGGGTAAGGGTTAGGGTTAGGGTTAGGGTTAGGTGTTAGGGTTAGGGTTAGGTTAGGGTTAGGTTTAGGGTAGGGTTAGGGTAAGGGTAAGGGTTATGGTTAGGGTTAGGGTTAGGGTTAGGGTTAGCGTTAAGGTTAGGGTTAGGGTTAGGTTTAGGTTTAGGGTTAGGATAAGTGTAAGGGTTAGGGTTAGGGTTAGGGTTAGCATTAAGGTTAGGGTTAGGGTAAGGGTGAGGGTTAGGGTTAGGGTTAGGGTTACGGTTAGGGTTAGGGGTTAGGGTTAGGGTTAGGGTTAAGGTTAAGGTTAGGGTTAGGGTTAGGGTTAGGGTTAGGGTAAGGGCTAGGGTTAAGGTTAGTTTTAGGGTAAGGATTAGGGTTAGGGTTAGGGTTAGGGTTAGGTTAAGGGTTAGGGTTAGGGTAAGTGTATGTGTTAGGGTTTGTGTTAGGGTTAGGGTTAGAGTTAGGGTTAGGGTTAGGGTTAGGGTTAGGGTAAGTGTATGTGTTAGGGTTTGTGTTAGGGTTAGAGTTAGGATTAGGGTTAGGGTTAAAGTAAGGGTAAGGGTTAGGGTTAGGCTTCGGGGAAGGTTTTCGGTAAGGGTTCGGGTTAGGTTGAGGGTATGGGTAAGGTTGAGGGTTTGGGTTAGGGTTAGGTTTCGGGTTAGGGTAAGTGTAGGAATTAGGGTTAGGTTTAGGGTTATGTTTAGGGTTAGGATAAGGGTAAATATTAGGATTAGTGTTAAGGTTATGGTTAAGGTTAGGGTTAGGGTTAGAGTTAGGTATAAGGTTAGGGTTAGCGTTAGGGTTAGGGTTAGCTTTAGGGTTAGGGTTAGGGTTAGGGTAAGGTTAAGGGATAGGGTTAGGGTTAGGGTTAAGGTTAAGGTTAGTGTTAGGGTTAGGGTTAGGGTTAGGGTAAGGGCTAGGGTAGGGTGAGGTTTAGAGTTAGGGTTAAGTTTAGGATTAGAGTTAGGTTTAGGTTTAGGGTAAGGGTAAGGGTTAGGGTTAGGGTTAGGGTTAGGATTAGGTTAAGGGTTAGGGTTAGAGGTTAGGGTTAGGGTTAGGGTTAGGGTAAGGGCTAGGGTTAGGGTTAGGGTTAGGGTAAGTATTATGGTTAGGATTAGGATAAGGGTAAGGGTTAGTGTTAGGTTTAGGGTTAGTGGTTAGGGGTAGGGTTAGGGTTAGGGTTAGTGTTAAGGTTAGGGGTAGGGTTAGGGTAAGGGTAATAGTTTAGATTAGGTTTGGGTTAGGGTTAGGGTAAGGATAAGGGTTAGTTTTAGGGTTAGGGTTAGGGTTAGGGTAAGGATAAGTGTTAGGGTAAGGGTAAGGGTTAGGGTTAGGATTAGGGTTAGGGTTAGGTAAGGTTTAGGTTTTGGGTTAGGGTTAGGTTTAGGGTTAGGGTAAGGGTAAAGGTTAGGTTTAGGGTTAGGGTTAGGGTAAGGGTAAGGGTTATGGTTAGGGTTATGGTTATTGTAAGGGTTAGGGTTAGGTTAAGGTTTAGGGTTAGGGTTAGGGTTAGGTTAAGGTTTTGATTTAGGGTTGGGGTTAAGGTTAGGTTTAGGTTTAGGTAAGGGTAAGGGTTAGGGTTAGGGTTAGGTTTAGAGTTAGGGTAAGGGTAAGGGTTAGGATTAGGGGTAGGATTATGGTAAGGGTTAGGGTTAGGGTTAGGGTTCAGGTTAGGGTTAGGGTTAGTTTTAGGGTTAGGGTTAGGGATAGGGTAAGGGTAAGGGTTAGGGTTACGATTAGGCTTAGGGTTAGGGTAAGGGTTAGGGTTAGGGTTAGTGTTAGGGTTAGGTTTAGGTTTAGGGTTAGGGTAAGGGTAAATGTTAGCGTTAGGGTTAGGGCTAGGTTTAGTTTTGGGGTTAAGTTTAGGGTTAGGGTAAGGGTTAGGATTAGGGATAGGTTTAGGGTTAAGGTTTGGTTAGGGTTAGGGATAGGGTTAGGGTTAGGGTAAGGGTAAGGTTTAGGGTTAGGGTTAGCGTTAGGGTAAGGATAAGGGTTAGGTTAGGGTTAGGTTTAAGGTAAGGGTAAGGGTTAGGGTTAGGGTTAGGTTTAGGGTAAGGGTAAGGGTTCGTGTTAGGGTAAGGATTACGGTTAGGTTAGGGTAAGGGTTAGGTTAGGGTTAGGGTAAGTGTTAGGGTTAGGGTTAGGATAAGGTTTAGGGTTAGGGTTAGTGTTAGAGCTAGGGTAGGGGTTAGGGTTAGGGTTAGGGTTAGGGTTAGGGTAAGGTTTAGGGTTAGGGATAGGGTTAGGGTAAGGGTAAGGGTTAGGGTTAGGGATAGGGTTAGGATTAGGGTTAGGTTTAGGGTTAGGGTTAGGGTAAGGGTAAGGGTTAGGGTTAGGGTTAGGTTTAGAGTTAAGGATAGGGTTAGGGTTAGGGTAAGGGTAAGGGTTAGGTTAGGGTTAGGGTTAGGGTAAGGGTTAGATTTAGGCTTAGGGTTGGGTTGAGGGATAGGGTTAGGGTTAGGGTAAGTGTAAGGGTTAGGGTTAGGGATAGGGTAGGGTTAGGGTGAAGGTAAGGGTTAGGGTTAGTGTTAGGTTTAGGGTTAGGTTTAGTGTTAAGGTTAGGGGTAGGGTTAGGGTAAGGGTAATAGTTTAGATTAGGTTTGGGTTAGGGTTAGGGTAAGGGTAAGGGTTAGTTTTAGGGTTAGGGTTAGGGTTAGGGTTAGGGTTAGGGTTAGGTAAGGTTTAGGTTTTGGGTTAGGGTTAGGTTTAGGGTTAGGGTAAGGGTAAAGGTTAGGTTTAGGGTTAGAGTTAGGGTAAGGGTAAGGGTTATGGTTAGGGTTATGGTTATTGTAAGGGTTAGGGTTAGGTTAAGGGTTAGGGTTAGGGTTAGGGTTAGGTTAAGGGTTAGATTTAGGGGTTAGCGTTAGGGTTTGGTTATAGTTATGATAAGTGTTAGGGTTAGGGTTTCGGTTAGGGTTAGGTTAAGTGTTAGAGTTAGGGTTAAGGTTAGGGTAACCGTTAGGATTAGGGTTAGGGTTAGGGTAAGTGTTAGGGTTAGGGTTAGGGTTAGGTTAGGTTTAGGGTTTGGGTTAGGGTTAGGGTAAGGGTAAGGGTTAGGGTTAAGGTAACGATATGGTTACGGTTTGTTTTAGGGTTAGGGTTAGGTTGAGGGTAAGGGTAAGAGTTAAGGTTAGGATTAGGGTTAGGTTTAGGGTAAGGGTTAGCGTTAGGGTTAGGTTTAGGGTTAGGGTTAGGGTAAGGGTCAAGGTTGGCGTTAGGGATAAGTATAGGTTTAGTGTTGGGGTTAAGGTTAGGTTTGGGGTAAGGGTTAGTGTTAGGGTTAGGTTTAGGGTTAGGTTTAGGCTTATGGTTAGGGTTAGGGTTAGGTTTAGGGTTAGGTTTAGGGTTACGGTTAGGGTTAGGGTTAGGGTTAGGGTAAGGGTATGTGTTAGGGTTAGGGTTAGGGTTAGGGTTAGCGTTACGGTAAGGGTAAGGGTTAAGGTTAGGGTTAG
>JANJXV010001482.1:80000-87500 GCA_024803745.1 Megascapheus bottae
TAAGGGTAAGGATTAGGGTTAGGGTTAGGGTTAGGGTAAGGGTAAGGGTTAGGATTAGGGTTAGGATTATGGTAAGGGTTAGGGTTAGGGTTAGGGTTCAGGTTAGGGTTAGGGTTAGTTTTAGGGTTAGGGTTAGGGATAGGGTAAGGGTAAGGGTTAGGGTTACGATTACGCTTAGGGTTAGGGTAAGGGTTAGGGTTAGGGTTAGTGTTAGGTTTAGGTTTAGGGTTAGGGTTAGGGTAAGGGTAAATGTTAGCGTTAGGGTTAGGGCTAGGTTTGTTTTGGGGTTAAGGTTAGGGTTAGGGTAAGGGTTAGGATTAGGGATAGGTTTAGGGTTAGGGTTTGGTTAGGGTTAGGGATAGGGTTAGGGTTAGGGTAAGGGTAAGGTTTAGGGTTAGGTTTAGCGTTAGGGTAAGGATAAGGGTTAGGTTAGGGTTAGGGTTAAGGTAAGGGTAAGGGTTAGGGTTAGGGTTAGGTTTAGGGTAAGGGTAAGGGTTCGGGTTAGGGTAAGGATTAGGGTTAGGTTAGGGTAAGGGTTAGGTTAGGGTTAGGGTAAGTGTTAGGGTTAGGGTTAGGATAAGGTTTAGGGTTAGGGTTAGTGTTAGAGCTAGGGTAGGGGTTAGGGTTAGGGTTAGGGTTAGGGTTAGGGTAAGGGTTAGGGTTAGGGTTAGGGGTAGGTTTAGGGTTGGGGTTAAGGTTAGGGTTAGGTTAGGGTAAGGGATAGGTTTAGGGTTAGAGTTAGGTTTAGGGTTGGGGTTAAGGTTAGGGTTAGGGTTAGGGTAAGGGTAAGGGTAAGGGTTAGGGTTAAGGTTAGGTTTAGGGTTAGGGTTAGGGTAACGGTTAGGTTTAGGGTTATGGTTAGTGGTAGTGTTTGGTTTAGTGTTGGGGTTAAGGTTAGGGTTAGGGTAAGGGTTAGGGTTAGGGTTGGGGTTAGTGTTGGGGTTAGGATTAGGGTTAGGGCTAGGGTAAGGTAAAGGGTAAGGGTTAGGATTAGGCTTAGGGTTATGGTTAGGGTTATGGTTAGGTTTAGATTTGGGGTTAAGGTTAGGGTTAGGGTAAGCGTTACAGTTATGATTAGGGTTTGGGTAAGGGTAAGGGTTAGCATTAAAGTTAGGGTTAGGGTTAGGTTAAGGGTATGGCTTAGGGTTAGGGTTAGGGTTATGGTTAGGGAAAGGGTAAGGTGTAGGGTTAGGTTTAAGGATAGGGTAAGGATTAGTGTTAGGTTTATGGTTAGGGTAAGGGTAAGGTTAGGGTTATGGTTAGGGTTACGGTTAGGGTTAGGTGTTAGGGTTAGTGTTAGGATTAGGGTTAGGGTTAGGGTTAGGGTAAGGGTAAGTTTTAGGGTTAGGGGTAGGGTTAGGGTTAGGTTAAGGGTTAGGGTTAGGGTTTAGGGTTAGGGTTGGGGTTAAGGTTAGTGATAGGGTTAGGGTAAGGGTTAGGGTTAGGGTTTAGGGTTAGGGTTGGGGTTAAGTTTATGGTTAGGGTTAGGGTAAGGATTAGGGTTAGGGTTAGGGTTAGGGTAAGGGCAAGGGTTAGAGTTAGGGTGAGGGTTACGGTTAGAGTTAGGGGTTAGGTTTAGTGTTAGGTTCAGGGTTAAAGTTAGGGTAAGGATAAGAGTTAGGGTTAGGGATAGGGTTAGGGATCGGGTTAGGTTTAGGGTAGGGTTAGGGTAAGGGTTAGGGTTAGGGTTATGGTTATGGTTAAAGTTAGGCTGAGAGTTAGGGTAAGGGTAAGGGTTATTGTTAGGGTTAGGGTTAGGGTAAGTGTTAGTTTTATGGTTAGGGTTAGGGTTAGGGTAAGGGTAAGTTTTAGGGTTAGGGGTAGGATTAGGGTTAGGATAAGGGTTAGGGTTAGGGGTTAGGGTTATGGTTGGGGTTAAGGTTAGGGTTAGGGTTAGGTAAGGGTTATGGTTAGGTTTAGCATTAGGGTAAGTGTAAGGGTTAGGGTTAAGGTTAAGGTTACATGTAGGGTTAGGGTTAGGGTAAGGGTAAGGGTTAGTGTTAGGGTTAGGTTTAGGTTTAGTGTTCGGGTTAAGTTTAGGGATATTGTAAGGGTTATGGTTACAGTTAGGTTTAGTGTTGGGGTTAGGGTTAGGGTAAGGGTTAAGGTTAGGGTTAGGGTTAGGGTAAGGGTAAGGATTAGGGTTAGAGTTAAGGTTACGGTTAGGGTTAGGGGTTAGGGTTAGTGTTAGGTTTAGGGTTAGGGTTAGGGTATGGATAAGAGTTAGGTTTGGGGGTAGGGTTAGGGTAAGGGTTAGGGTTAGGGTATGGTTATGGTTAATGTTAGGCTTAGAGTTAGGGTAAGGGTAAGGATTAGGGTTAGGGTTATTGTTAGGGTAAGTGTTAGGGTTGGGGTTAGGGTAAGGGTAAGTGTTAGGGTTAAGGTTAGGGTTAGGGTTATGTTTAGGGTTAGGGTTAGGGTTAGGGTAAGGGTAAGGGTTAGGGTTAGGGTTAGGGTTAGGGTTAGGATTAGGGTAAGGGAAAGGATTAGGGTTAGGGTTACGGTTAGGGTTAGGATAAGGGTAAGGGTTAGTTTTAGGATTAGGGTTAGGGTTAGGATAAGGGTTAGGGTTAGGTTTAGGGTTAAAGTTAGGTTAAGAATAAGTTTTAGGGTAGGGTTAGGGTTAGGGTTAGGGTAAGGGTTAGGGTTAGGGTTAGAGTTAGGGTTACGGTTAGGGTTAGCGGTTAGGGTTAGTGTTAGGTTTAGGGTTAGGGTTAGGGTATGGATAAGAGTTAGGTTTGGGGGTAGGGTTAGGGTAAGGGTTAGGGTTAGGGTATGATTATGGTTAATGTTAGGCTTAGAGTTAGGGTAAGGGTAAGGATTAGGGTTAGGGTTATTGTTAGGGTAAGTGTTAGGGTTAGCGTTAGGGTAAGGGTAAGTGTTAGGGTTAAGGTTAGGGTTAGGGTTATGTTTGGTGTTAGGGTTAGGGTTAGGGTAAGGGTAAGGGTTAGGGTTAGGGTTAGAGATAGGTTTAGGGTTAGGGTTAGGGTTAGGTTTAGTGTTGGTGTTAAGGTTAGGGTTAGGGTAAGTGTTAGGGTTAGGGTTAGGTTTAGGTTTAGGGTTACGGTTAGGGTTAGGGTTAGGGTTAGGGTAAGGGTATGTGTTAGGGTTAGGTTTAGGGTTAGGGTTAGCGTTAGAGTAAGGGTTAGGATTAGGGTTAGGTTTAGTGTTAAGGTAAGGGTAAGGGTTAGGTTTCGGGTTAGGGTTAGGTAATGGTTACCGTTAGAGTTAGGGTTAGGGTAAGGGTTAGGGTAAGGGTTAGGGTTAGGGTTAGGGTAAGTGTTAGGGTTAGGGTTAGGGTTAGTATAATGGTAAGGTTTAGATTTAGGATTAGGGTTAGGGTTAGGATAAGGGTTAGGTTTAGGGTTAGGGTAAGTGTTAGGGTTAGGGTTAGGGTTAGGATAAGGGTAAGGGTTAGTTTTAGGATTAGGGTTAGGGTTAGGATAAGGGTTAGGGTTAGGTTTAGGGTTAAAGTTAGGTTAAGAATAAGTTTTAGGGTAGGGTTAGGGTTAGGGTTAGGGTAAGGGTTAGGGTTAGGGTTAGAGTTAGGTTTAGGGTTGGGGTTAAGGTTAGGGTTAGTGTTAGGTTTAGGGTTAGGGTTAGGGTATGGATAAGAGTTAGGTTTGGGGGTAGGGTTAGGGTAAGGGTTAGCGTTAGGGTAAGGTTATGGTTAATGTTAGGCTTAGAGTTAGGGTAAGGGTAAGGATTAGGGTTAGGGTTATTGTTAGGGTAAGTGTTAGGGTTAGGTTTAGGGTAAGGGTAAGTGTTAGGGTTAAGGTTAGGGTTAGGGTTATGTTTAGGGTTAGGGTTAGGGTTAGAGATAGGTTTTGGTTTAGGGTTAGGGTTAGGTTTAGTGTTGGTGTTAAGGTTAGGGTTAGGGTAGGTGTTAGGGTTAGGGTTAGTGTTAGGTTTAGGTTTAGGTTTAGGGTTACGGTTAGGGTTAGGGTTAGGGTAAGGGTATGTGTTAGGGTTAGGTTTAGGGTTAGGGTTAGCGTTAGAGTAAGGGTTAGGATTAGGGTTAGGTTTAGTGTTAAGGTAAGGGTAAGGGTTAGGTTTCAGGTTAGGGTTAGGTAAGGGTTACCGTTAGGGTTAGGGTTAGGGTAAGGGTTAGGGTAAGGGTTAGGGTTAGGGTTAGGGTAAGTGTTAGGGTTAGGGTTAGGGTTAGTATAATGGTAAGGTTTAGATTTAGGATTAGGGTTAGGGTTAGGATAAGGGTTAGGGTTAGTGTTAGGGTTAAAGTTAGGTTAAGAATAAGTTTTAGGGTAGGGTTAGGTTTAGGGTTAGGGTAAGTGTTAGGGTTAGGGTTAGGGTTAGGGTTAGGATAAGGGTAAGGGTTAGTTTTAGGATTAGGGTTAGGGTTAGGATAAGGGTTAGGGTTAGGTTTAGGGTTAGGGTTAGGGTTAGGGTTGGGGTTAAGTTTAGGGTTAGGGTTAGGGTAAGGGTTATGATTAGGTTTAGCGTTAGGGTGAGGGTAAGGGTTAGGGTTAAGGTTAAGGTGAGGTTTAGGGTTAGGGTTAGAGTAAGGGTAAGGGTTAGGGTTAGGGGTAGTGTTGGGGTTAAGGTTAGGGATAGGGTAAGGGTTAGGGTTAGAGTTAGGTTTAGTGTTGGGGTTAGGGTTAGGGTAAGGGTTACTGTTAGGGTTAGGGTTAGGGTAAGGGTAAGGGTTAGGGTTAGGGTTAGGGTTACGGTTAGGGTTAGGGGTTAGGGTTAGTGTTAGGTTTAGTGTTAGGGTTAGGGTAAGCATAAGAGTTAGGCTTGGGGATAGGGTTAGGGTTCGGGTTAGGTTTAAGGTAGGGTTAGGGTTAGAGTTATGTTTATGGTTAATGTTAGGCTTAGAGTTAGGGTAAGGGTAATGGTTAGGGTTAGGATTATGGTTAAGGTAAGTGTTAGGGTTAGGGTTAGGGTAAGGGTAAGGGTTAGGGTTAGGTTTAGGGTTAGGGTTAGGGTAAGGGTAAGAGTTAGGGTTAGGGTTAAGGTTAGGTTTAGGTTTAGAGTTAGGGTTAGGATAAGGGTTAGGGTTAGGGTTAGGGTAAGGGTTAGGGTTAGGGTTAGGGTTAGCATTAGGGTTAGGTTTAGGGTTAGGGTTAGAGTTAGCTTTAGGATTAGGGTTAGGGTAAGGATTAGGGTTAGGTTTAGGGTTAGGCTAAGTGTTAGTGTTAGAGTAAGGGTTACAGTTAGGGTTAGGGTAATGTTTAGGGTTAGGGTTAGGGTAAGGGTTAGGTTTACGGTTAGAGTTAGGGAAAGGGTAAGGGTTAGGTTTAGGATTAGGGTTAGGGTTAGTGTAAGGATTAGGGTAGGGTTAGGGTTAAGGTTAGGGTTAGGGTTAATTTTAGGGTTAGGGTTAGGGTTAGGGTAAGGGTAAGGGTTAGGGTTAGGATTAGGGTGAGGGTTAGGGTAAGGGTTAGGGTTAGGTTTAGGGTTAGGGTTAGGTTTAGGGTTAGGGTAAGGGTAAGGGTTATGGTTAGAGTTAGGGTTAGGTTTAGTGTTGGGGTTAAGGTTAGGATTAGGGTATGTGTTAGAGTTAAGGTTAGGGTTAGGTTTAGGGTTAGGTTTAGGGTTACGGTTAGGGTTAGGCTTAGGATTAGGGTAAGGGTATGTGTTAGGGTTAGGGTTAGGGTTATGGTTAGCATTAGGTAAGGGTAAGGGTTAGGGTTAGGTTCAGTGTTAAGGTAAGGGTAAGGGTTAGGGTTAGGGTTAGGGTAAGGGTTAGGGTTAGGGTAAGTGTAGGGTGAGGGTTAGGGTTAGGATCAGGGTTAGGGTTAGGGTTAGGGTAAGGGTTAGGGTTAGGGTTAGGGTAAGGGTTAGGGTTAGAGTTAGGTTTAGGGTTGGGGTTAAGGTTAGGGTTAGGGTTAGGGTAAGGGTTAGGGTTAGGTTTAGCGTTAGGGTAAGGGTAAGGGTTAGGGTTAAGGTTAAGTTTAGGTTTAGGGTTAGGGTTAGGGTTAGGTTTAGTGTTGTGGTTAAGGTTAAGGTTAGGGTAAGGGTTAGGGTTAGGGTTAGGTTTAGTGTTGGGGTTAGGGTTAGAGTAAGGGTTACGGTTAGGGTTAGGGTTAGGGTAAGGGTAAGGGTTAGGGTTAGGGTTAGGGTTATGGTTAGGGTTAAAGTTATGTTTAGGGTTAGGGTAAGTGTAAGGGTTAGGGTTAGGGGTAGGGTTAGGGTAAGGATTAGTGTTAGGGTTAGGGTTAGGCTAAGTGTTAGTGGTAGGGGAAGGGTTACGGTTAGGGTTAGGGTAAGTTTTAGGGTTAGGGTTAGGGAAGGGTTAGGGTTAGGTTTAGTTTTAGGGTTATGTTTAGGTTAACGGCAAGGGTTAGGGTTAAGGTTAGGGTTAGGGTTAGATTTAGGGTTAGGATTAGGGTTAGGGTAAGTGTAAGGGTTAGGTTTAAGATTAGGGTTAGGGTTAGGGTAAGGGTTAGGGTAGGGTTAGGGTTAAGGTTAGGATTAGGTTTAGTTTTAGGTTTAGGGTTAGGGTTAGGGTTAGGTTTAGCTTTAGGTTTAGGGTTACGGTTAGGGTTAGGGTTAGGGTTAGGGTAAGGGTATGTGTTAGGGTTAGGTTTAGGGTTAGGGTTAGCGTTAGAGTAAGGGTTAGGATTAGGGTTAGGTTTAGTGTTAAGGTAAGGGTAAGGGTTAGGTTTCAGGTTAGGGTTAGGTAAGGGTTACCGTTAGGGTTAGGGTTAGGGTAAGGGTTAGGGTAAGGGTTAGGGTTAGGGTTAGGGTAAGTGTTAGGGTTTGGGTTAGGGTTAGTATAATGATAAGGTTTAGATTTAGGATTAGGGTTAGGGTTAGGATAAGAGTTAGGGTTAGGGTTAGGGTTAAAGTTAGGTTAAGAATAAGTTTTAGGGTATGTTAGGTTTAGGGTTAGGGTAAGTGTTAGGGTTAGGGTTAGGGTTAGGGTTAGGATAAGGGTAAGGGTTAGTTTTAGGATTAGGGTTAGGGTTAGGATAAGGGTTAGGGTTAGGTTTAGGGTTAAAGTTAGGTTAAGAATAAGTTTTAGGGTAGGGTTAGGGTTAGGGTAAGGGTTAGGGTTAGGGTTAGAGTTAGGTTTAGGGTTGGGGTTAAGGTTAGGGTTAGGGTTAGGGTAAGGGTTAGGTTTAGGGTTGGAGTTAAGTTTAGGGTTAGGGTTAGGGTAAGGGTTAGGATTAGGTTTAGCGTTAGGGTGAGGGTAAGGGTTATGGTTAAGGTTAAGGTGAGGTTTAGGGTTAGGGTTAGAGCAAGGGTAAGGGTTAGGGTTAGGGTTAGGATTAGTGTTGGGGTTAAGGTTAGGGATAGGTTAAGGGTTAGGGTTAGAGTTAGGTTTAGTGTTGGGTTTAGGGTTAGGGTAAGGGTTACGGTTAGGGTTAGGGTTAGGGTAAGGGTAAGGGTTAGGGTTAGGGTTAGGGTTAGGGTTAGGGTTAGGGGTTAGGGTTAGTGTTAGGTTTAGTGTTAGGGTTAGGGTAAGGATAAGAGTTAGGCTTGGGGATAGGGTTAGGGTTCGGGTTAGGTTTAAGGTAGGGTTAGGGTTAGAGT
>JANJXV010001482.1:90000-95000 GCA_024803745.1 Megascapheus bottae
GGTTAGGTTTAGAGTTAGGTTTAGGGTTGGGGTTAAGGTTAGGGTTAGGGTTAGGGTAAGGGTAAGGGTTAGGGTTAGGATTACGGTTACGGTTAGGGTTAAAGTTATGTTTAGGGTTAGGGTAAGTGTAAGGGTTAGGGTTAGGGGTAGGGTTAGGGTAAGGATTAGTGTTAGGGTTAGGGTTAGGCTAAGTGTTAGTGGTAGGGGAAGGGTTACGGTTAGGTTTAGGGTAAGTTTTAGGGTTAGGGTTAGGGAAGGGTTAGGGTTAGGTTTAGTTTTAGGGTTATGTTTAGGTTAACGGCAAGGGTTAGGGTTAAGGTTAGGGTTAGGGTTAGATTTAGGGTTAGGATTAGGGTTAGGGTAAGTGTAAGGGTTAGGTTTAAGATTAGGGTTAGGGTTAGGGTAAGGGTTAGGGTAGGGTTAGGGTTAAGGTTAGGGTTAGGTTTAGTTTTAGGTTTAGGGTAAGGGTTAGGTTAAGGGTAAGGGTTAGGGTTAGGATTAGCGTTAGGGTAGGGTAAGGGTTAGGGTTAGGTTTAGGGTTAGGGTTAGGTTTAGTGTTAGGGTTAGGGTAAGGGTAAGGGTTATGGTTAGGGTTAGGGTTAGGGTTAGTGTTGGGGTTAAGGTTAGGGTTAGGGTAAGTGTTAGCGTTAGGGTTAGGGTTAGGTTTAGCGTTAGGTTTATGCTTACGGTTAGGGTTAGGGTTAGGGTTAGGGTAAGGGTATGTGTTTGGGTTAGGTTTAGGGTTAGAGTTAGGGTAAGGGTATGGGTTAGGTTTAGGTATAGTGTTAAGGTAAGGGTAAGGGTTAGGGTTAGGGTTAGTTAAGGGTTAGGGTTAGGGTTAGGGTTAGGGTAAGGGTTATGGTTAGGGTTAGGGTAAGTGTTAGGGTTAGGGTTAGGGTTAGGAGAAGGGTTAGGGTTAGGGTTAGGGTTAAAATTAGGTTAAGGGTAAGTTTTAGGGTAGGGTTAGGGTTAGGGTTAGGGTAAGGGTTAGGGTTAGAGTTAGGGTTAGGTTTAGGGTTGGGGTTAAGGTTAGGGTTAGGGTTAGGGTAAGGGTTAGGGTTAGGTTCAGCTTTAGGGTAAGGGTAAGGGTTAGGGTTAAGGTTAAGGTTAGGTTTAGGGTTAGGGTTAGGGTAAGGTTTAGGGTTAGAGTTAGGGTTAGGTTTAGTGTTGGGGTTAGGGCTAGGGTAAGGGTTATGGTTAGGGTTAGGTTTAGGGTAAGGGTAAGGGTTACGGTTAGGGTTAGGGTTATGGTTAGGGTTAAGGGTTAGGGTTAGTGTTAGGTTTAGGTTTAGGGTTAGGGTAAGGATAAGGATAAGATTTAGGGTTAGGTATAGGGTTACAGTTCGGGTTAGGTTTAGGGTTTGGGTTAGTGTAAGGGTTTTGGTTAGGGTTATGGTTATGGTTAAGGTTAGGCTTAGGTTTAGGGTTAGGGTTAGGTTTAGGGTAAGTGTTAGGTTTAGGGTTAGGGTTAGGGTGAGGGTTAGCGTTAGGGTTAAGGTTAGGATTAGGGTTAGGTTTATGGTTATGGTAAGGGTAAGGATTAGGTTTAGGTATAGCATTAGGGTAAGGGTAACGGTTAGGTTTAGGGTTAGGGTTAGGTTTAGTGTTAGGGTTATGGTAAGGATAAGGTTTAGAATTAAGGTTAGGGTTAGGGTTAGGTTTTAGGTTAGGGTTAGGGTAAGGGTAAGGGTTAGGGTTAGGGTTAGGGTTAGAGTTAGGGTTAGGGTTAGAGTAAGGGTATGGTTTAGGGTTAGGGTTTGGGTAAGGGTTAGGGTTAGGGGTTAGTTTAATGGTTAGATTTAGTGTTAAAGTTAGGGTTAGGGTTAGGATAAGGGTTACAGTTAGGGTAAGGGTAAGTGTTAGGGTAGAGTTAATGTTAGGGTGAGTGTAAGGGTTAGGATTAGGGTTAGGGTTAGGTTTGGGGTAGTGGTTAAGGTTAGGGTTAGGATTAGGGAAGGCTAAGGGTTAGGGTTAGAGTAAGTGTTAGGGTTAGGGTTAGGGTTAGGGTTAGGGGAAGGGGAAGGGTTTGGGTTAGGGTTAGGGTTAGAGTTAGGGTTAGGGTTAGGGTTAGGGTTAGGGTTAGGGTAAGGGTTAGGGTTAGGGGTTAGGTTTAGTGTTAGGGTTTGGTTAAGAGTTAGGTTTAGGTTTAGGGTTAGGGTTAGGATAAGGGTTACGGTTAGGGTTAGTGTAAGGGTTAGGGTTAGTGATAGGTTTAGGGTTGGGTTTAAAGTTAGGGTTAGGATTACGTTAAGGGTAAGGTTTAGGCTTAGGGTTAGGGTAAGTGTTAGGGATAGGGTGAGGGTTAGGGTAAGGGTAAGGGTTAGGGTTAGGGTTAGGGTTAGGTGTTAGGGTTAGGGTTAGGGTTAGGTTTAGGTTTAGTGTTAGGGTTAGGGTAAGGGTAAAGGTTAGTGTTAGGTTTAGGGTTAGGGTTAGTTTTAGGGTTAGGGTTAGGGTAAGGTAAGGCTAATGGTTAGGGTTAGGGTTAGGGTTAAGGTTAGGGTTAGGGTTAGGGTTAGGGTTAGGTTTAGGGTTAGGTTTAGGGTAAGAGTAAGGGTAAGGGTTAGGGTTAGGGAAAAGGTAAGGGTTAGGGTTAGGTTTAGGGTTAGGGCAAGGATTAGGTTTAGGTTTAGGGTTAGGGTAAGGTTTAGCGTTAGGGTTAGTGTAAGCATTACTGTTAGGGTTATGGTAAGTGTTAGGGTTAGGGGTAGGTTTAGGGTAAGGGTAAGGGTTAGGGTTAGGGTTATGGTTAGTTGTTAGGGTTAGGGTTAGGGTTAGCGTTAGGGTTAGGTTTAGGGTTAGGGTTAGAGTTAGCTTTAGGGTTAGGGTTAGGGTAAGGATTAGGGTTAGGTTTAGGGTTAGGCTAAGTGTTAGTGTTAGAGTAAGGGTTACAGTTAGGGTTAGGGTAATGGTTAGGGTTAGGGTTAGGGTAAGGGTTAGGTTTAGGGTTAGAGTTAGGGTAAGGGTAAGGGTTAGGTTTAGGATTAGGGTTAGGGTTAGTGTAAGGGTTAGGGTAGGGTTAGGGTTAAGGTTAGGGTTAGGGTTAATTTTAGGGTTAGGGTTAGGGTTAGGGTAAGGGTAAGTGTTAGGGATAGGGTGAGGGTTAGGGTAAGGGTAAGGGTTAGGGTTAGGGTTAGGGTTAGGTGTTAGGGTTAGGGTTAGGGTTAGGTTTAGGTTTAGTGTTAGGGTTAGGGTAAGGGTAAAGGTTAGTGTTAGGTTTAGGGTTAGGGTTAGTTTTAGGGTTAGGGTTAGGGTAAGGTAAGGCTAATGGTTAGGGTTAGGGTTAGGGTTAAGGTTAGGGTTAGGGTTAGGGTTAGGGTTAGGTTTAGGGTTAGGTTTAGGGTAAGGGTAAGGGTAAGGGTTAGGGTTAGGGAAAAGGTAAGGGTTAGGGTTAGGTTTAGGGTTAGGGCAAGGATTAGGTTTAGGTTTAGGGTTAGGGTAAGGTTTAGCGTTAGGGTTAGTGTAAGCATTACTGTTAGGGTTATGGTAAGTGTTAGGGTTAGGGGTAGGTTTAGGGTAAGGGTAAGGGTTAGGGTTAGGGTTATGGTTAGTTGTTATGGTTAGGGTTAGGGTTAGCGTTAGGGTTAGGTTTAGGGTTAGGGTTAGAGTTAGCTTTAGGGTTAGGGTTAGGGTAAGGATTAGGGTTAGGTTTAGGGTTAGGCTAAGTGTTAGTGTTAGAGTAAGGGTTACAGTTAGGGTTAGGGTAATGGTTAGGGTTAGGGTTAGGGTAAGGGTTAGGTTTAGGGTTAGAGTTAGGGTAAGGGTAAGGGTTAGGTTTAGGATTAGGGTTAGGGTTAGTGTAAGGGTTAGGGTAGGGTTAGGGTTAGGGTTAAGGTTAGGGTTAGGGTTAATTTTAGGGTTAGGGTTAGGGTTAGGGTAAGGGTAAGGGTTAGGGATAGGATTAGGGTGAGGGTTAGGGTAAGGGTTAGGGTTAGGTTTAGGGTTAGGGTTAGGTTTAGGGTTAGGGTTAGGGTAAGGGTAAGGGTTATGGTTAGGGTTAGGGTTAGGTTTAGTGTTGGGGTTAAGGTTAGGATTAGGGTAAGTGTTAGTGTCAGAGTTAGGATGAGGGTTAGGTTATGGTAAGGGTTAGGGTTAGGGTTAGGGTTAGGGTAAGGGTAAGGGTTAGCGTTAGGGTTAGGGTTAGGTTTAGGGTTAGGGTTAGGGTTAGGGTAAGGGTAAGGGTTAGGGTTAAGGTTAAGGTTAGGTTTAGGGTTAGGGTTAGGGTTAGGTTTAGTGTTGTGGTTAAGGTTAAGGTTAGGGTAAGGGTTAGGGTTAGGGTTAGGTTTAGTGTTGGGTTTAGGGTTAGAGTAAGGGTTACGGTTAGGATTAGGGTAAGGGTAAGGGTTAGGGTTAGGGTTACGGTTACGGTTAGGGTTAAAGTTATGTTTAGGGTTAGGGTAAGTGTAAGGGTTAGGGTTAGGGGTAGGGTTAGGGTAAGGATTAGTGTTAGGGTTAGGGTTAGGCTAAGTGTTAGTGGTAGGGGAAGGGTTACGGTTAGGGTTAGGGTAAGTTTTAGGGTTAGGGTTAGGGAAGGGTTAGGGTTAGGTTTAGTTTTAGGGTTATGTTTAGGTTAACGGCAAGGGTTAGGGTTAAGGTTAGGGTTAGGGTTAGATTTAGGGTTAGGATTAGGGTTAGGGTAAGTGTAAGGGTTAGGTTTAAGATTAGGGTTAGGGTTAGGTTAAGGGTTAGGGTAGGGTTAGGGTTAGGGTTAGGGTTAGGGTTAGGGTTAGTTAAGGGTTAGGGTTAGGGTTAGGGTTAGGGTAAGGGTTATGGTTAGGGTTAGGGTAAGTGTTAGGGTTAGGGTTAGGGTTAGGAGAAGGGTTAGGGTTAGGGTTAGGGTTAAAATTAGGTTAAGGGTAAGTTTTAGGGTAGGGTTAGGGTTAGGGTTAGGGTAAGGGTTAGGGTTAGGGTTAGGGTTAGGTTTAGGGTTGGGGTTAAGGTTAGGGTTAGGGTTAGGGTAAGGGTTAGGGTTAGGTTTAGCTTTAGGGTAAGGGTAAGGGTTA
>JANJXV010001482.1:97500-115803 GCA_024803745.1 Megascapheus bottae
AGGGTTAGGGTTAGGGTTACGGTTACGGTTAGGGTTAAAGTTATGTTTAGGGTTAGGGTAAGTGTAAGGGTTAGGGTTAGGGGTAGGGTTAGGGTAAGGATTAGTGTTAGGGTTAGGGTTAGGCTAAGTGTTAGTGGTAGGGGAAGGGTTACGGTTAGGGTTAGGGTAAGTTTTAGGGTTAGGGTTAGGGAAGGGTTAGGGTTAGGTTTAGTTTTAGGGTTATGTTTAGGTTAACGGCAAGGGTTAGGGTTAAGGTTAGGGTTAGGGTTAGATTTAGGGTTAGGATTAGGGTTAGGGTAAGTGTAAGGGTTAGGTTTAAGATTAGGGTTAGGGTTAGGTTAAGGGTTAGGGTAGGGTTAGGGTTAAGGTTAGGGTTAGGTTTAGTTTTAGGTTTAGGGTTAGGGTTAGGGTTAGGTTTAGGTTTAGGTTTAGGGTTCCGGTTAGGGTTAGGGTTAGGGTTAGGGTTAGGGTAAGGGTATGTGTTAGGGTTAGGTTTAGGGTTAGGGTTAGCGTTAGAGTAAGGGTTAGGATTAGGGTTAGGTTTAGTGTTAAGGTAAGGGTAAGGGTTAGGTTTCAGGTTAGGGTTAGGTAAGGGTTACCGTTAGGGTTAGGGTTAGGGTAAGGGTTAGGGTAAGGGTTAGGGTTAGGGTTAGGGTAAGTGTTAGGGTTAGGGTTAGGGTTAGTATAATGGTAAGGTTTAGATTTAGGATTAGGGTTAGGGTTAGGATAAGGGTTAGGGTTAGGGTTAGGGTTAAAGTTAGGTTAAGAATAAGTTTTAGGGTAGGGTTATGTTTAGGGTTAGGGTAAGTGTTAGGGTTAGGGTTAGGGTTAGGATAAGGGTTAGGGTTAGGTTTAGGGTTAAAGTTAGGTTAAGAATAAGTTTTAGGGAAGGGTTAGGGTTAGGGTTAGGGCAAGGGTTAGGGTTAGGGTTAGAGTTAGGTTTAGGGTTGGGGTTAAGGTTAGGGTTAGGGTTAGAGTAAGGTTAGGGTTAGGGTTGGGGTTAAGTTTAGGGTTAGGGGTAGGGTAAGGGTTAGGGTTAAGGTTAGGGTTAGGGTTAGTGTTAGGTTTAGGGTTAGGGTTAGGTTTGGGGCAATTGTTAGGGTTAAGGTTAGTGTTACGGTTAGGGTTAGAGTTAGGTTTAGGGTGGGGGTAAGGGTAAGGATTAGGGTTAGGGTTAGGGTTAGGGTTATGTTAAGGGTTAGGGTTAGCTGTTAGGGTTAGGGTTAGGGTTACGGTTAGAGTAAGGGTAAGGGTTAGGGTTAGGGTTAGGGTAAGTGTTAGGGTTAGTGTTACGGTTAGGGTAAGTGTTAGTGTCAGAGTTAGGATGAGGGTTAGGTTATGGTAAGGGTTAGGGTTAGGGTTAGGGTTAGGGTAAGGGTAAGGGTTAGCGTTAGGGTTAGGGTTAGGTTTAGGGTTAGGGTTAGGGTTAGGGTAAGGGTAAGGGTTAGGGTTAGTTTTAGGGTTAGGGTTAGGTTGAGAGTAAGGGTAAGGGTTAGGTTTAGGGTTAGGGTTAGAGTTAGGGTAAGGGTTAGGGTTAGGGTTGGATTAAGTTTAGGGATAGGGTTAGTTTTAAGTTTAGGGTTAGGGTTAGGGTAAGGGTAAGGGTTAGGGTTAGGATTAGGGTTAGGATAAGGGTAAGGGTTAGGGTAGGGTTAGGGTTAGGGTTAGGGTTAGGTTTAGGGTAAGGGTTAGGGTTAAGGTTAAGGTTTGGTGTAGGGTTAGTGTTAGGGTAAGGGTAAGGGTTATGGTTATGGTTAGGGTTAGGGTTAGGGTTGGAGTTAAGATTAGGGATAGGATTAAGGTAAGGGTACGGATTAGGGTTAGGGTTAGGTTTAGGTTTAGGGAAAGGGTTATTATTAGGGTTAGGGTTAGGGTAAAGTTTAGGGATAGTGTTAGGGTTAGGGTTAGGGTTAGGGTTAGGTTTCGGATAAGGTTTAGGTTTACGGTTAGGGTTAGAGTTAGTGTAAGGGTAAGTTTTAGCGTTAGGGTTAGGGTAGGGTTAGGTTTAGGGTAAGGGTTAAGGTTAGGGTAAGGGTTAGGTTTTGGGTTGGGGTTACGATTAGGGTTAGGGTTAGGGTAAGGATAAGGGTTAGGGTGAGGGTTAGGGTTAGGGTTAGGTTTAGGGTTAGGGTAAGGTTTAGGTTTAGGATTAGGGTTAGGGTTAGGGGTTAGGTTTAGGGTTAGGGTTAGGGGTTAGGTTTAGTGTTAGGGTTAGGGTAAGGGTTAGGGTTAGGGGTTAGGTTTAGTGTTAGGGTTACGTAAAGGGTTAGGGTTAGGGTTACGGTTGGGGTTAGGATAAGGGTTAGGGTTAGCTTTAGGGTTAGAGTTAGGGTAAGGGTAAGTTTTAGGGTTAGGGTTAGGTTTAGTGTAAGGGTAACGGTAAGGGTTAGGGTGAGTGTTAGGGTTTAGGTAAAGATAGGGTTAGGTTTAGGTTTAGGGTTAGATTTAGGGTTAGGGTTAGGGTTAGGGTAAGGGTAAGATTTAGGGTTAGTGTTAGGGTTAGGGTTAGGGTAAGGGTATGCGTTACGGTTAGGTTTAGGGTTATGTTTAGGGTTAGGGTAAGGTTTAGGGGTTAGGTTTAGGGATAGGTTAGGGTTAGGTTTAGGGTTAGGTTTAGGGTTAGGGTTAGGGTTAGGGTTAGGGTAAGGGTATGTGTTAGGGTTAGTGTTAGGGTTAGGGTTAATGTTAGGATTAGGGTTAGGGTTAGGGTTAAGGTAAGGGTAGGGTTAGGGTTAGGGTTAGGGTTAGGTTTACGGTAAGAGTTAGGGTTAGGTTTAGGGTAAGGGTAAGTTTGAGGTTTAGGGTTAGGGTTAGGGTTAGGGTAAGGGTATGGGTTATGGTTAGGGTTAGGGTTAGGTTTATGGTTAGGGTAAGGATAAGGGTTAGGTTTAGGGTAGGGATTAGGGTAAGGGTAAGAGTTAGGGTTAGGGGTAGGGTTAGGGGTTATTGTTAGGGTTAGGGTTAGGGTTAGGTATAGGGTTAGGTTTAGGGTTAGGTTTGGTGTTAGGTTTAGGGTTAGGGTTAGTGTAAGGGCAATTGTTAGGGATAGGGTTAGGGTTAAGGTTAGGGTTAGGGTTAGGGTTAGGTTTAGGGTTATTGTTAGGGTAAGGGTAAGGGTAAGTGTGAGGGTCAGGGTTGAAGTTAGGGCCAGGGTTAGGGTTAGGGTTAGGGTAAGGCTTAGGGTTAGGGTAAGTGTTAGGTTTAGGTTTAGGGTTACGGTAACGGTTAGAGTTAGGTTTAGGGTTAGGGTAAGGGTAAGGGTTAGGTTAGGGTTAGTTTTAGGGTTAGGTTAAGGTTTAGGGTTAGGGGTTAGGTTCATGGTTACGGTTAGGGTAAGGGTTAGGGTTAGGGTTAGGGTAAGGATTAGGGTTAGGTTTAGGGTAAGTGTTAGTGTTAGGGTTAGGTTTAGGGTTAGGGTTAGGGTAAGGTTTAGGGTTAGGGTTAGGGTTAGGGTAAGGGCAAGGTTTAGGGATAGGGTTAGGGTTAGGTTTAGGGTTAGGGTTAGGGTTAGGGTAAGGGTAAGTGTTAGGGTTAAGGTTAGGGTTAGGGTTGGGGTTAGAGTTAGGGTTAGGGTTAGATTTAGGGTTGGGGTTAAGTTTAGGTTAAGGGTTAGGGTAAGGGTAAGGGTTAGGGTTACGGTTAGGGTTAGGGTAAGAGTAAGGGTTAGGATTATGGTAAGGGTTAGGGTTAGGGTTAGGGTTCAGGTTAGGGATAGGGTTAGTTTTAGGGTTAGGGTTAGGGATAGGGTAAAGGTAAGGGTTAGGGTTACGATTAGGGTTAGGGTTAGGGTAAGGGTTAGGGTTAGGGTTAGTGTTATGGTTAGGTTTAGGGTTAGGGTTAGGGTAAGGGTAATGGTTAGCGTTAGGGTTAGGGCTAGGTTTAGTTTTGGGGTTAAGGTTAGGGTTAGGGTAAGGGTTAGGATTAGGGATAGGTTTAGGGTTAGGGTTAGGTTAGGGATAGGGTTAGGGTTAGGGTAAGGGTAAGGGTTAGGGTTAGGGTTAGCGTTAGGGTAAGGATAAGGGTTAGGTTAGGGTTAGGGTTAAGGTAAGGGTAAGGGTTAGGGTTAGGGTTAGGTTTAGGGTAAGGGTAAGGGTTCAGGTTAGTGTAAGGGTTAGGGTTAAGTTAGGGTAAGGGTTAGGTTTGGGTTAGGGTAAGTGTTAGGGTTAGGGTTAGATAAGGTTTAGGGTTAGGGTTAGTGTCAGAGTTAGGGTAGGGGTTAGGGTTAGGGTTAGGGTTAGGGTTAGGGTAAGGGTTAGGGTTAGGGTTAGGTTAGGGGTAGGTTTAGGGTTGGGGTTAAGGTTAGGGTTAGGTTAGGGTAAGGGATAGGTTTAGGGTTAGAGTTAGGTTTAGGGTTGGAGTTAAGGTTAGGGTTAGGGTTAGGTTAAGGGTAAGGCTTAGGGTTAGGTTTGGGGTTAGAGTAAGTGTTAGGGTTAGGGTTAGGGTTAGGTTAGGGTATGGTATAGAGTTAGGGTTAGAGTTAGGTTTAGGGTTGGGGTTAAGGTTAGGGTTAGGGTTTGGGTAAGGCTAAGGGTTAGGGTTAGGGTAAGGTTACGGTTAGGGTTAGGGTAAGGATAAGGGTTAGGGTTTGGGTTAGGTTTAGGGTTGGGGTTAAGGTTAGGGTTAGGATTAGGGTTAGGGTAACGGTAAGGTTTAGGGTTAGGGTTAGTGGTAGGATTAGGTTTAGTGTTGGGGTTAAGGTTAGGGTTAAGTAAGGGTTAGGGTTAGGGTTGGGTTTAGTGTTGGGGTTAGGTTTAGGGTTAGGGCTAGGGTAAGGGAAAGGGTAAGTGTTAGGATTAGGGTTAGGGTTATGGTTAGGGTTAGGGTTAGGTTTAGTTTTGGGGTTAAGGTTAGGGTTAGGGTAAGCGTTACAGTTAGGATTAGGGTTTGGGTAAGGGTAAGGGTTAGCATTAAAATTAGGGTTAGGGTTAGGGTAAGGGTAAGGGTTAGGGTTAGGGTTAGGGTTAAGGTTAGGGAAAGGGTAAGGTGTATGGTTAGGTTTAGGGATAGGATAAGGATTAGGGTTAGGGTTAGGGTAAGGGTAAGTTTAGGGTTAGGGTTAGGGTTAGGGTTACGGTTAGGGTTAGGGGTTAGGGTTAGTGTTAGGGTTAGGGTTAGGGTTAGGGTAAGGGAAAGTTTTAGGGTTAGGTGTAATGTTAGGGTTAGGTTAAGGATTAGTGTTAGGGGTTAGGGTTAGGGTTGGGTTTAAGGTTTGGGTTAGGGTTAGGGTAAGGGTTAGGGTTAGGTTTAGCGTTAGGGTAAGCGTAAGGGTTAGGGTTAAGTTTAAGGTTAGGATTAGGGTTAGGGTTAGGGTAAGGGTAAGGGTTAGGGTTAGGGTTAGGGTTAGGGTTAGTGTTGGGGTTAAGTTTAGGGATAGGGTTAGGGTAAGGGTAAGAGTAAGAGTTAGGTTTAAGGTTAGGTTTAGGGTTACGGTTAGGGTAAGGGTAAGGTTTAGGGTTAGGGTTAGTGGTAGGGTTAGGTTCAGTGTTGGGTTATGGTTAGGGTTAGGGTAAGGGTTAGGGTTACGGTTAGGATTCGTGTTGGGGTTAAGGTTAGGGTTAGGGTAAGGGTTACGGTTAGGGTTAGGGTTAGGGTAAGGGTAAGGGTAAGGTTTAGGATTAGGGTTAGGGTTATGGTTAGGGTTGGGGTTAGGTTTAATTTTGGGGTTAAGGTTAGGCTTAGGGTAAGGGTTACGGTTAGGTTTAGGGTTAGGGTAAGGGTAAGTGTTAGGTTTAGGGTTAGGGTTAGGGTTAGGTTAAGAGTTAGGGTTAGGGTTAGGGTTTGTTTTACGGTTGGGTTTAAGGTTAGGTTAGGGTTTGGTTAAGGCTAAGGGTTAAGGTTAGGTTTAGGGTAAGGGTTAAGTTTAGGGTTAGGGTTAGGGTTAGGGTTAGGGTAAGGGTAAGGTTAAGGGTTAGGATTAGGGTTAGGGTTATGGTCAGGGTTAGGGTTAGGTTTAGTTTTTTGGTTAAGGTTAGGGTTAGGGTAAGGGTTACAGTTAGTGTTAGGGTTAGGGTTTGGGTAAGGGTAAGGGTTAGAATTAAAGTTAGGTTTAGGGTTAGGGTAATGGTAAGGGTTAGTGTTAGGGTTAGGGTTACGGTTAGGGAAAGGGTAAGGGGTAGGGTTAGGTTTAGGGATAGGGTAAGGATTAGGGTTAGGGTTAGGGTTAGGGTAAGAGTAAGGGTTAGGGTTAGGGTGAGCGTTACGGTTAGAGTTAGGGGTTAGGGTTAGTGTTAGGTTTAGGGTAAGGATAAGAGTTAGGGTTAGGGATAGGGTTAGGGATCGGTTTAGGTTTAGGGTAGGGTTAGGGTAGGGTTAGGGTAAGGTTTAGGGTTAGGGTTATGGTTATGGTTAAAGTTAGGCTCAGAGATAGGGTAAGGGTAATGGTTATTGTTATGGTTAGGGTTAGGTTAAGTGTTAGTTTTAGGGTTAGGGTTAGGGTTAGGGTAAGGGTAAGTTTTAGGGTTAGGGGTAGGATTAGGGTTGGTTAAGGGTGAGGGTTAGGGGTTAGGGTTATGGTTGGGGTTAAGGTTAGGGTTAGGGTTAGGGTAAGGGTTAGGGTCAGGTTTAGCATTAGGGTAAGGGTAAGGGTTAGGGTTAAGGTTAAGATTAGGTGTAGGGTTAGGGTTAGGGTAAGGGTAAGGGTTAGGGTTAGGGTTAGGGTTAGGTTTAGTGTTCGGGTTAAGTTTAGGATTATTGTAAGGGTTAGGGTTACAGTTAGGTTTAATGTTGGGGTTAGGGTTAGGATAAGGGTTAGGGTTAGGGTTAGGGTTAGGGTAAGGGTAAGGATTAGGGTTAGAGTTAGGGTTACGGTTAGGGTTAGGGGTTAGGGTTAGTGTTAGGTTTAGGGTTAGGGTTAGGGTATGGATAAGAGTTAGGTTTGGGGGTAGGGTTAGGGTAAGGGTTAGGGTTAGGGTATGGTTATGTTTAATGTTAGGCTTAGAGTTAGGGTAAGGGTAAGGATTAGGGTTAGGGTTATTGTTAGGGTAAGTGTTAGGGTTAGGGTTAGGGTAAGGGTAAGTGTTAGGGTTAAGGTTAGGGTTAGGGTTATGTTTAGGGTTAGGGTTAGGGTAAGGGTAAGGGTTAGGGTTAGGGTTAAGGTTAGGGTTAGGTTTAGAGTTAGGGTTAGGGTAAGGGTTAGGGTTAGGGTAAGGGTTAGGGTTAGGGTTAGGGTTACGGTTAGGGTTAGAGTTAGGTTTAGGGTTAGGGTAAGGGTAACATTAGGGTTAGGGGTAGGGTTAGGGTTAGGTTAAGGTTTAGGGTTAGGGGTTAGGTTTAGGGTTAGGGTAAGGGTTAGGGTTAGGGTTATGGTTAGGTTTAGGTTTAGGGAAAGGATTAGGGTTAGGGTTAGGGTTAGGCTAAGTGTTCGTGTTAGGGTAAGGGTTATGGTTAGGGTTAGGGTAAGGGTTAGGGTTAGGGTTAGGGTTAGGGTTAGGTTTAGGTTTAGGTTTATGGTTAGGTTAAGGGTAAGGGTTAGGGTTAAGTTTCGGTTAGGGTTAGTTTTAGGGTTAGGATTAGGGTTAGGGTAAGTGTAAGGGTTAGGTTTAGGATTAGGGTTAGGGTTAGGGTAAGGGTTAGGGTAGAGTTAGGGTTAAGGTTAGGGTTAGGGTTTGTTTTAGGGTTAGGGCTAGGGTTAGGGTAAGGGTAAGGGTTAGGTTTAGGATTAGGGTTCGGGTTAGGGTAAGGGTTAGGATTAGGTTTAGGGTTAGGGTTAGGGTTAGGGTTAGGGTAAGGGTAAGGGTAAGGGTTATGTTTAGGGTTAGGTTTAGTGTTGGGGTTAAGGTTAGGGTTAGGGTAAGTGTTAGGGTTAGGGTTACGGTTAGGTTTAGGTTTAGGTTTATGGTTACGGTTAGTGTTAGGGTTAGGGTTAGGGTTAGGGTAAGTGTATGTGTTACGGTTAGGTTTAGGGTTAGGGTTAGCGTTAGAGTAAGGGTAAGAATTAGGGTTAGGTTTAGTGTTAAGGTAAGGGTAAGGGTTAGGTTTAGGGTTAGGGTTAGGTAAGTGTTAGCGTTAGGGTTAGGGTTAGGGTAAGGGTTAGGGTAAGGGTTAGGGTTAGGGTTAGGGGAAGTGTTAGGGTTAGGGTTAGGGTTAGGATAAGGGTAAGGGTTAGTGTTAGGATTAGGGTTAGGGTTAGGATAAGGGTTAGGGTTAGGGTTAGGGTTAAAGTTAGGTTAAGAATAAGTTTTAGGGTAGGGTTAGGGTTAGGGTTAGGGTTAGGATAAGGGTAAGGGTTAGTGTTAGGATTAAGGTTAGGGTTAGGATAAGGGTTAGGGTTAGAGTTAGGTTTAGGGTTGGGGTTAAGGTTAGGCTTAGGGTTAGGGTAAGGGTTAGGGTTAGGGTTGGGGTTAAGGTTAGGGATAGTGTAAGGGTTAGGGTTAGAGTTAGGTTTAGTGTTGGGGTTAGGGTTAGGGTAAGGGTTACGGTTATGGTTAGGGTTAGGGTAAGGGTTAGGGTTAGGGTTAGGGTTACGGTTAGGGTTAGGGGTTAGGGTTAGTGTTAGGTTTAGTGATAGGGTTAGGTTAAGGATAAGAGTTAGGGTTGGGGATAGGGTTAGGGTTCGGGTTAGGTTTAAGGTAGGGTTACGGTAAGGGTTAGGGTTAGGGTTATGTTTATGGTTAATGTTAGGTTTAGAGTTAGGGTAAGGGTAAGGGTTAGGGTTAGGGTAGGGGTTAGGGTAGGGTTAGGATTATGGTTAGGGTAAGTGTTAGGGTTAGGGTTAGGGTAAGAGTAAGGGTTAGGGTTAAGGTTAGCGTTATGGTTAGGTTTAGGGTTAGGGTTAGGGTAAGGGTAAGGGTTAGGGTTAGGGTTAAGGTTAGGTTTAGGTTTAGAGTTAGGGTTAGGGTAAGGGTTAGGGTTAGGGTAAGGGTTAGGGTTAGGGTTAGGGTTATGGTTAGGGTTAGAGTTAGGTTTAGGGTTAGGGTAAGGGTAACGTTAGGGTTAGGGGTAGGGTTAGGGTTAGGTTAAGGGTTACGGTTAGGGGTTAGGGTTAGGGTTAGGGTAAGGGTTAGCTTTAGGGTTAGGGTTAGGGTAAGGATTAGGGTTAGGTTTAGGGTTAGGCTAAGTGTTAGTGTTAGAGTAAGGGTTACAGTTAGGGTTAGGGTAATGGTTAGGGTTAGGGTTAGGGTAAGGGTTAGGTTTAGGGTTAGGGTTAGGGTAAGGGTTAGGTTTAGGATTAGGGTTAGGGTTAGGGTAAGGGTTAGGGTAGGGTTAGGGTTAAGGTTAGGTTTAGGGTTAGTTTTAGGGTTAGGGTTAGGGTAAGGGTAAGTGTTAGCTTTAGGGTTAGGATTAGGGTTAGGGTTAGGGTAAGGGTTAAGGTTAGGTTTAGGGTTAGGGTTAGGTTTAGGGTGAGGGTTAGGGTAAGGGTAAGGGTTATGGTTAGGGTTAGGGTTAGGTTTAGTGTTGGGGTTAAGGTTAGGATTTGGGTATGTGTTAGGGTTAGGGTTAAGCTTAGGGTTAATTTTAGTTTTAGGTTTAGGGTTATGGTTAGGGTTAGGCTTAGGGTTAGGGTAAGGGTTTGTGTTAGGGTTAGGGTTAGGGTTATGGTTAGCGTTAGGTTAAGGGTAAGGGTTAGGGTTAGGTTTAGTGTTAAGGTAAGGGTAAGGGTTAGGGTTAGGGTTAGGGTAAGGGTTAGGGTTAGGGTTAGGGTAAGTGTAGTGTGAGGGTTAGGGTTAGGATAAGGGTCAGGGTTAGGGTTAGGGTTAAAGTTAGGTTAAGGGTAAGTTTTAGGTTAGGGTTATGGTTAGGGTTAGGGTAAGGGTTAGGGTTAGGGTTAGAGTTAGGTTTAGGGTTGGGGTTAGGGTTAGAGCAAGGGTTACGGTTAGGGTTAGGGTTAGGGTAAGGGTAAGGGTTAGGGTTAGGGTTAGGGTTACGGTTAGGTTTAAAGTTAGGTTTAGGGTTAGGGTAAGGATAAGGGTTAGGGTTAGGGGTAGGGTTAGGATAAGGATTAGTGTTAGGGTTAGGGTTGGGCTAAGTGTTAGTGGTAAAGTAAGGGTTACGGTTAGGGTTAGGGCAAGTTTTAGGGTTAGGATTAGGGTTAGGGTAAGTGTAAGGGTTAGGTTTAGGATTAGGGTTAGGGTTAGGATAAGGGTTAGGGTAGGGTTAGGTTTAAGGTTAGGGTTAGGTTTAGTTTTAGGGTTAGGGTTAGGTTAAGGGTAAGGGTTAGGGTTAGGATTAAGGTTAGGGTAAGGTAAGGGTTAGGGTTAGGTTTAGGGTTAGGGTTAGGGTTAGGGTAAGGGTAAGGGTTATGGTTAGGGTTAGGGTTAGGTTTAGTGTTGGGGTTAAGGTTAGGATTAGGGTATGTGTTAGGGTTAAGGTTAGGGTTAGGTTTAGGGTTAGGTTTAGGGTTACGGTTAGGGTTAGGCTTAGGATTAGGGTAAGGGTATGTGTTAGGGTTAGGGTTAGGGTTATGGTTAGCGTTAGGGTAAGGGTAATGGTTAGGGTTAGGTTCAGTGTTAAGGTAAGTGTAAGGGTTAGGGTTAGGGTTAGGGTAAGGGTTAGGGTAAGGGTAAGTGTAGGGTGAGGGTTAGGGTTAAGCTAAGGGTTAGGGTTAGGGTTAGGGTTAAAGTTAGGTTAAGGGTAAGTTTTAGGGTAGGGTTATGGTTAGGGTTAGGGTAAGGGTTAGGGTTAGGGTTAGAGTTAGGTTTAGGGTTGGGGTTAAGGTTAGGGTTAGGGTTAGGGTAAGGGTTAGGGTTAGGGTTAGGTTTAGTGTTAGGGTAAGGTAAGGGTTAGGGTTAAGGTTAAGGTTAGGTTTAGGGTTGGGGTTAGGGTTAGGTTTAGTGTTGTGGTTAAGGTTAAGGTTAGGGTAAGGGTTAGGGTTAGGGTTAGGTTTAGTGTTGGGGTTAGGGTTAGAGTAAGGGTTACGGTTAGGGTTAGGGTTAGGGTAAGGGTAAGGGTTAGGTTTAGGGTTAGGGTTACGTTTAGGGTTAAAATTAGGTTTAGGGTTAGGGTAAGGGTAAGGGTTAGGGTTAGGGGTAGTTTTAGGGTAAGGATTAGTGTTAGGGTTAGGGTTAGGCTAAGTGTTAGTGGTAGGGTAAGGGTTACGGTTAGGGTTAGGGTAAGTTTTAGGGTTAGGGTTAGGGAAGGGTTAGGGTTAGGTTTAGTTTTAGGGTTATGTTTAGGTTAACGGTAAGGGTCAGAGTTAAGTTTAGGGTTAGGGTTAGATTTAGGGTTAGGATTAGGGTTAGGGTAAGTGTAAGGTTTAGGTTTAAGATTAGGGTTAGGGTTAGGGTAAGGGTTAGGGTAGGGTTAGGGTTAAGGTTAGGGTTAGGTTTTGTTTTAGGTTTAGGGTTAGGGTTAGGTTAAGGGTAAGGGTTAGGGTTAGGATTAGGGTTAGCGTAGGGTAAGGGTTAGGGTTAGGTTTAGGGTTAGGGTTAGGGTACGGGTAAGGGTTAGGGTTAGGGTTAGGGTTAGGTTTAGTGTTGGGGTTAAGGTTAGGATTAGGGTATGTGTTAGGGTTAAGTTTATGGTTAGGTTTAGGGTTAGGTTTAGGGTTACGGTTAGGGTTAGGCTTAGGGTTAGGGTAAGGGTATGTGTTAGGGTTAGGGTTAGGGTTCTGGTTAGCGTTAGGCCAAGGGTAAGGGTTAGGGTTAGGTTTAGTGTTAAGGTAAGGGTAAGGGTTAGGGTTAGGGTTATGGTAAGGGTTAGGGTTAGGGTTAGGGTAAGTGTAGGGTGAGGGCTAGGGTTAGGATAAGGGTTAGGGTTAGGGTTAGGGTTAAAGTTATGTTAAGGGTAAGTTTTAGGGTAGGGTTATGGTTAGGGTTAGGGTAAGGGTTAGGGTTAGGGTTAGAGTTAGGTTTAGGGTTGGGGTTAAGGTTAGGGTTAGGGTTAGGGTAAGGGTTAGGGTTAGGGTTAGGTTTAGTGTTAGGGTAAGGTAAGGGTTAGGGTTAAGGTTAAGGTTAGGTTTAGGGTTGGGGTTAGGGTTAGGTTTAGTGGTTAAGGTTAAGGTTAGGGTAAGGGTTAGGGTTAGGGTTAGGTTTAGTGTTGGGGTTAGGGTTAGAGTAAGGGTTACGTTAAGGTTAGGGTTAGGGTAAGGGTAAGGGTTAGGGTTAGGGTTATGGTTACGTTTAGGGTTAAAATTAGGTTTAGGGTTAGGGTAAGGGTAAGGGTTAGGTTTAGGGGTAGGTTTAGGGTAAGGATTAGTGTTAGGGTTAGGGTTAGGCTAAGTGTTAGTGGTAGGGTAAGGGTTACGGTTAGGGTTAGGGTAAGTTTTAGGGTTAGGGTTAGGGAAGGGTTAGGGTTAGGTTTAGTTTTAGGGTTATGTTTAGGTTAACGGTAAGGGTCAGGGTTAAGGTTAGGGTTAGGGTTAGATTTAGGGTTAGGATTAGGGTTAGGGTAAGTGTAAGGGTTAGGTTTAGGATTAGGGTTAGGGTTAGGGTAAGGGTTAGGGTTAGGGTTAGGGTTAGTTTTAGTTTTAGGTTTAGGGTTAGGGTTAGGTTAAGGGTAAGGGTTAGGGTTAGGATTAGGGTTAGGGTAGGATAAGGGTTAGGGTTAGGTTTAGGTTTAGGGTTAGGTTTAGGGTTAGGGTTAGGGTAAGGGTAAGTGTTTTGGTTAGGGTTAGGGTTAGGTTTACTGTTGGGGTTAAGGTTAGGGTTAGGGTAAGTGTTAGCGTTAGGTTTAGGGTTAGGTTTAGCGTTAAGTTTAGGCTTACGGTTAGGGTTAGGGTTAGGGTAAGGGTATGTGTTAGGGTTAGGTTTAGGGTTAGAGTTAGGGTAAGGGTACGGGTTAGGGTTAGGTTTAGTGTTAAGCTAAGGGTAAGGGTTACGTTTAGGGTTAGTTAAGGGTTAGGGTTAGGTTAGGGTTAGGGTAAGGGTTATGGTTAGGGTTAGGGTAAGTATTAGGGTTAGGGTTAGGGTTAGGATAAGGGTTAGGGTTAGGGTTAGGGTTAAAGTTAGGTTAAGGGTAAGTTTTAGGGTAGGGTTAGGGTTAGGGTTAGGGTAAGGTTTAGGGTTGGGGTTAAGGTTAGGGTTAGGGTTTGGGTAAGGGTTAGGGTTAGGTTAGCTATGGGTAAGGGTAAGGGTTAGGGTTAAGGTTATGGTTAGGTTTAGGGTTAGGGTTAGGTTAAGGGTAAGGGTAAGGTTTAGGGTTAGGGTTAGGGTTAGATTTAGTGTTGGTCTTAAGGTTAGGGTTAGGGTAAGTGTTAGGGTTAGGGTTAGGTTTAGTTTTGGGGTTAAGGTTAGGGTAAGGGTTATGGTTAGGGTTAGGTTTAGGGTAAGGATAAGGGTTACGGTTAGGTTTAGGGTTATGGTTAGGGTTAAGGGTTAGGGTTAGTGTTAGGTTTAGGTTTAGGGTTAGGGTAAGGATAAGATTTAGGGTTAGGTATAGGGTTACAGTTCGGGTTAGGTTTAGGGTTTGGGTTGGTGTAAGGGTTTTGGTTAGGATTATGGTTATGGTTAAGGTTAGGCTTAGGGTTAGGGTTAGGGTTAGGGTTAGGGTAAGTGTTAGGGTTAGGGTTAGGGTTAGGGTAAGGGTTAGCGTTAGGGTTAAGGTTAGGATTAGGGTTAGGGTTATGGTTATGGTAAGGGTAAGGATTAGGTTTAGGTTTAGCGTTAGGGTAAAGGTTAGGTTTAGGGTTAGGGTTAGGTTTAGGGTTAGGGTTAGGGTAAGGATAAGGTTTAGAATTAAGGTTAGGGTTAGGGTTAGGGTTTAGGTTAGGGTTAGGGTAAGGGTAAGGGTTAGGTTTAGGGTTTGTGTAAGGGTTAGGGTTAGGGGTTAGTTTAAGGGTTAGAGTTAGTGTAAAAGTTAGGGTTAGGGTTAGGATAAGGGTTAAAGTTAGGGTAAGGGTAAGTGTTAGGAGAGTTAGGGTTAGGGTTAGTGTAAGGGTTAGGGTTAGGGTTAGGGTAAGGTTTGGGGTAGTGGTTAAGGTTAGTGTTAGGATTAGGGAAGGGTAAGTGTTAGGGTTAGGGTTAGGGTTAGAGTAAGTGTTAGGGTTAGGGTTAGGGTTAGGGTTAGGGGAAGGGGAAGGGTTTGGGTTAGGGTTATGGTCAGAGTTAGGGTTAGGGTTAGGGTAAGGGTAAGGGTTAGGGTTAGGGTTAGAGGTAGGGTTAGGGTTAGGGTAAGGGTTAGGGTTAGGGGTTAGGGTTAGTGTTAGGGTTTGGTTAAGGGTTAGGTTTAGGGTTAGGGTTAGGGTTAGGATAAGGGTTACGGTTAGGGTTAGGTTAAAGGTAGGTGTTAGGGTTAGGGTTAGGGTTAGGGTTAGGGTAAGGGTTAGGGTTAGTGATAGGTTTAGGGTTGGGGTTAAGGTTAGGGTTAGGATTGGATTAAGGGTAAGGGTTAGGCTTAGGGTTAGGGTAAGTTTTAGGGATAGGGTTAGGGTTAGGGTAAGGGTAAGGGTTAGGGTTAGGGTTAGGGTTAGGTGTTAGGGTTAGGGTTAGGTTTAGGTTTAGGTTTAGGGTTAGGGATAGGGTAAGGGTATAGGTTAGTGTTAGTGTTAGGGTTAGGGTTAGTTTTAGGGTTAGGTTTAGGGTAAGGTAAGGCTAAGGGTTAGGGTTAGCGTAAGGGTTAAGGTTAGGGTTAAGGTTAGGTTTAGGGTTGGGTTTAGGGTAAGGGTAAGGGTTAGGGTTAGGGTTAGGGTTAGGGAAAAGGTAAGGGTTAGGGTTAGGTTTAGGGTTAGGGCAAGGATTAGGTTTAGGTTTAGGGTTAGGGTAAGGTTTAGGGTTAGGGTTAGTGTTAGCATTACTGTTAGGGTTATGGTAAGTGTTAGGGTTAGGGGTAGGGTTAGGGTAAGGGTAAGGGTTAGGGTTAGGGTTATGGTTAGTTGTTAGGGTTAGGGTTAGGGTTAGGTTTAGTGTTAGGGTTAGGGTAAGGGTAAGTTTATGGGTTAGGGTTAGGGTTAGGGTTAAAGTTATGGTTAGGGTTAGGGTGAAGTTTAAAGCTAGGGTTAGGGTAAGGGTAAGGGTTAGGGTTAGGGTTAGGGTTAGGGTTCGGGTTAGGTTCAGGGTTAGGTTTATGGTAAGGGTTAGGGTTAGGGTTAGGGTTGGGGTTAAGATTACGGTTAGGGTTAGGTAAGGGTAAGGTTTAGGGTTAGGGTTAGGATAAGTGTTATGGTTATGGTTAGGGTTAGGGTTAGGTTTAGGGTTAGGGTAAGAGTAAGGGTTTGGGTTAGAGTTAGGGTTAGGTTTAGTGTTAGGGTTAGTGTAAGGATAAGGGTTAGAGTTAAGGTTAGGGTTAGGGTTAGGGTTAAGGTTAGGGTGAGGGTAAAGGTAATGGTGAGGGTTAGGTTTATGGTTAGGTTTAGGGTAAGGGTAAGTGTTAGTGTTAGGTTTAGGTTTAGGGTTAGGGTTAGGGTTAGGGTACTGGTAAGGGTTAGGGTTAAGGTTAGCGTTATTGTTAGGTTTAGGGTTATTGTTAGTTTAGGGTAAGGTTAAGGGTTAGGGTTAGGATTAGTGTTAGGATTAAGGTTAGGGTTAGGTTTAGGGTATGTGTTACTGTTAGGGTTAGGGTTAGAGTTAGCGTTAGGGTAAGGGTAAGGGTTAGGGTTATTGTTAGTGTTAACGTAAGGTTAAGGGTTAGGTTAGGGTTAGAGTTAGGTAATGGTTAGGGTTAGGGTTAGGGTTAGGGTAAGGTTTAGGATAAGAGTTAGGGTTAGGGTTGGGGTTAAAGTTAGGTTAAGGGTAAGTTTAGGGTAGGGTTAGGGTTAGGGTTCGGGTAAGGGTTAGATTTAGTGTTGGGGTTAATTTTAGGGTTAGGGTTAGGGTAAGGGTTAGGGTTAGGTTTAGCATTAGGGTAAGGGTAAGGGTTAGGGTTAAGGTTAAGGTTAGGTTTAGGGTGAGGTTTAGGGTAAGGGTAAGGGTTAGGGTTAGGGTTAGGGTTAGGGTTCGGGTTAGGGTTAGGGTTAAGTTTACGGTTAGGGTTAGGTAAGGGTAAGGTTTAAGGTTAGGGTTAGGGTTAGGATAAGTGTTAGGTTTAGGGTTAGGGTTAGGGTTAGAGTTAGGGTAAGGGTAAGGGTTAGGGTTAAGGTGAGGGTTAGTGTTAGGGTCAGGGTTAGGTTAAGGGTAAGTGTTAGGGTTAGGTTTAGGGTTAGGGTAAGAGTAAGGGTTTGGTTTAGGTTTAGGGTTAGGTTTAGGGTTACGGTTAGGGTAAGGATAAGGGTTAGAGTTAAGGTTAGGGTTAGAGTTAGGGTTAGGTTTAAGGTTAGGGTGAGGGTAAAGGTAAGGGTTAGGGTTAGGTTTATGGTGAGGTTTAGGGTAAGGGCAAGTGTTAGTGTTAGGTTTAGGGTTATGTTTTGCCGGGGCCAACCGGCAGCAAACCAGGGTTCGCAGATTGGGGTTCCTGAAATAGGGGACAAGGACTAGGAAAAAAAGAAGAGAGACAGACACACCGGGTCTGGGATGTCCGCAGTCCAGGCAAAGACTCCCGAGACTGCCGCGTTTATTTTCCACTCCCCCTTCTTCCCTCCTCCTCTCCCAGGGAACCTCCAGGTGTTACATTCATATGGTAATTCTCAGGTCATTTACATAGAATAGGGCCAGAAAGCAATAAGACTATATAGCCATCGTCTGATGCAAGTCAAGGTACAGTTTGATTCCACTCTGGCTCCCAACATGTCCCCCGTTTTTTATTTTAAAAGAAACACAAGTGCAATTTTTACTCTTTTCTATACCCCTAATTTATCCTGTCACATTTTCCAAAAATGACTTTGGTCCCTTGGTCCAACGGGGATTTGATGGGCGGAGATTCAACTTCCGTGACTTCTTCAAGCTGACTCAGGGGCGCCGTCTCCACGCTTGACCAGGGACCTTAAGAAGCCCAGCCTGTTTTTTCAAGGGGTTGCAAGGACTAGACACCAGGAACAACAATCTACTCCAAACTAGAAATCATACTTGACATTCAACAACTGCACAAACCATCCTTGGCCACAACAGCGCAGCCTACCTAGCACCCATTTGCAAAGGCTTTTTCTTGATTGTCTGGGGAACTAAATTTCTGCAACCTTAACAATGCTTCAGTTGTCAGATCTAAACAGATTAATAGAGACACAAGCCTCAGATCCACAAACTTTTCCTGAATTTATGGCTGGTGTCAAAAATAAAAAATAAAAATTTTACTCAATTAGGACTTTAAACTACCCGCTATCACAGAAGATTGACAAGTTCCTGCCCAGTTATGAAAGGCACGGGCATTAGTAAGGCATGCTTACAAACTATTCTATGACCTCCCGGCTCTGATTAATTTGATTGGCCAAGCACAAGTGACTAAGATCTGACACCATCTCTGCCATCCAAGCAGAGGCTTTCGTGTCCCAGTAGTGTCTCTACACACAGGGATAAACATGCCATTGGCATTTCACTTTGTTGGTTGCTGTACTTGAACTCGGGGCCTGGGTACTGTCTCTCAGCTCTCCAGCTCAAGGCTAGCACCCTACCACTATGAGTCCCAAGCTTGGTGCTTGAGTGCTTCCCCCCAGCTTTTCAGCTCAGAGCTAGCACTCTGCCACTTCAAGCTCCAAAACAACTCTGTCCTAGCATCCTGCTGGCAGATTAGACACCATAGTCTCACAGGGACTTTGCTTTGCCCGGGCAGGCTCAAAGCTGTGGCTTTCAGATCAATGAGTCCTACAAAAGGCCACGTTACTCCCAATTAAAGCAACAAGGTGGTCAACACAGAAATAGTCTCTAAGCATGAGCTTACCTAGAACCTGGTAAAAGCCAAAGTTACATCTGAATAAGGATTGCTGTCCTTCTCCATGGGCTAGCTGGAAGTTGCTATAAGGTAACTTACAAGAGCAAGCTGAAATAGCAATTAAGCAATTACTTTGGTAGTCCTAATTTTCCTTTTTTCTCTTTCTTTAAACATTTAAGACAACTTCACTTTCAAATATTGTTTAGAAACCCATTTCCAATGTTCTTAATAACTTTTACTGATACTGGCTTAAACAATTAACACCTTAGCCTTTATTTGCAATTGAAAAACCTTTAAGGGCACAAAGAACTCCTTCTGCCTTCAGGCCCCCTAAGGCTCAAGGCACTCCTCTTGCCTTTTAGAAAAAAGGGCTCTTTTGCAGTTTAGATTACTGTCTAGAACTCCAACAACAGTTTAAACTCAAATAACAGTTTTTCCCTAATTCAAGAACTATAGACATCAGTGCACCAAAAGTCTAAGTCTGGACTTAGTTTCCTCTCCTTTTTTAAAATACACCCAATAGCATGGAGATAAACCTTTAAACATTCCTTTAAAATACTAATCACATTATCCACATTTTACCATCAGATTTCTAGTGTCAGTTTGCAAAAAAGGACAGGCAAAATTTCTGACGTTAATGAACAATTTTACATTCAAATTTCTAATACATGTTTCCAAACTTTAACTTAAAGT